>PVKM010005675.1:29930-47124 GCA_004027735.1 Carollia perspicillata
GCAGCTCTAGGTTAATACTGTTACCACCGAATTCCTGAAGTCAACTCCTCACTTTTGCTAACCAAAGTCCCAGGGAAGGAAACCAAAGTGGCCCTGACTTACCCCAGGACCCCCTCTGTAATGAATGACGCTATTCAGCAGACTCTTCATTTTCTTACTTGTGCAATTTGTTTTGCCCCACAATTTTCAGCAACCAGGGTCTTTATCTTCCTTTTTCTTCAGTTTTTAAGAATGGCAAATAGAAAGCCTTTAATATTTAAAATGAAGCTGTACTTGCAGGTCAGGCCCCGCTACTCTGATTAAATAACAGAGCCCGCATTAAGAAAAGTACTGCTTCGGTTGACTGGGAAAGCATGTTCCATCTCACCCCACGAAACTACAAGGCCAGAGGCCGTGCTCTCATGGCCCCGGTTTTGGACATTTACCTCCCTAATGTTACAACGCATACTTGTCAGACTCTTCCGGAATCCTAAATCTGTAAAAGTTTGGAGAAAGGACTCACGGACACGGACGACAGTTTGATTTATCGTTAAGGCTACCCCAAGCTCCGGAATGTACTGCTGGACACCGCCACAGTGACGGGTTTGATTTCTGGGCCACTCTTCCAGATTAATAAGCACATCCAGCTAACAAATCAAGAAGTATACAGAAAAACCATCTCTTTTTGCTTCTTAGTTAACATACTCGATACATTTCTAAATGGATTTTTTAATGTATACTCACATATTTCATTTTCAGCGATACATTAATGTCACATTTGAGAATGAGGAGACTTTTTAAGAAATGAGTTTTACTTTATTTCCATCATTTCTCAGATCCATCTGCACAATCCAATACCGGGCAATCATTTTAAAGGGTGGCGAACATCTAAATTCTCTAATGAAGAATGATGTCCATGACATATTGTTGAGTTAAACATGCAGATGACAGGAGGCTTGCACTTTGGATAATGAGGGTGATTAGCAAAGTCCAGAGTTACCCTCCCACCATAAACAAGAATATGGATAAAATATATAAAACAACTATTTTCATTGGGCTGGAACTAGAGTGAGGCAAGAAAGGCGCATGGGGTACAAAAGTTAAGAAAGCATTCCTTTGCAAGGTTGATCCTACACTTGCATGATCCCGAGAGTGACAGTCTTCTTAGATGTTGTGCCCTCGTGCTTCTCCTCCCCCTAGTCTCAGCTCTGGTTTTTAGCCATTGACCCCTAGGCAGCAACATGCCTGTGAATTGTGGAAAAGGCGGTGGGGAATGAGGTAAGTCCTATGGTAGACCCATAGTTCTGCCTGGGGGCAAATTACAAAACATACTGCTGGGAGGGGCCATGCAAAGAGAGCTTGTAGTCCTGCTGAGTTAAGGAGAGAGGGCATGGAAGCTTAAACTGATGGGACAGAATACCAGAGAGGAGGAAGCTGCCTACAAAGAGGAAAAGCTCAAGAAATGTAAGTAGGAGCCTCCGTGAGTTTTTGGTTGAATACAGTGTGTGCATGGGTGCATAAAATGAAATCTTTCAATGACAGCCAACTTCCTAGGAAATATCCCTTAAAAAGAGATGTAAGCCAAACAATTTCCAAAACTCATATAGAACTGGGAATCCTAACTCCCACTAGGCAGAGCGGAGAAACTTCCCTGAATATGCAGGGTATTCAGTAGAGACTCCAGAAGAGTCACACTGTAGTAACGGAACTAACTTCCTTGCATATACAAAGTATTCAGTAGAAATTCGAGTCATATCCCAGTAGCAGAACTAAAATACCCATAGACTAAAGGCTGTTCTATAACAGCTTATGAATAAAACTCTAACATGTTTTAATGGTTTGCAAGCCATCTAACTTCTGCTACAAGACATTCAACAGTCTTTAAAGAAATACAACAAAATTCAGCACACACAATGTAAAACTCACAATGGCTGGCATCCCACTGAAAAGGTGACAGAAAACGTTCTCTCTTGTGGAAGATATATGCCCACAAATCCCAGAGCAATAAACTCCAAGCAGGATAAACACAAAGAGAATCACACAAAGGTACATCATAATCAAGTTGCTGAAAATCTGTGTTAAAAAATAATCTTAAAAGCAGTCAGAGGAAAGACAGATACTTTACATAACAAGAACCAAATAAAAAATGATCTTAGGATTCTTGTCAGAATCTACGAAGGCAGAAGAAAACCAAATAACAATTGTAGTGTGCTAAAAGAAAAACACTGTCAAACTAGAACTCCATCACCAGTGAAAATATCTTTCAAAACTAAAGTTTTTTTACACAAAAAAATAGCTGAGAAAATTCACCATCAGCAAGCTTGTACTACAAAGAATGTTAAAGTAAGTTCTTTGTGGAAGGATAAATAATGCAATGGATGTCTGGATCTACACAGAGAAATGAAGAGTAATAAACATGGCAAATATGTAAATATATGTGCATACATATATATATATATATATATATATATATACACACACACACACACACAAGGCATTTTTCACATTTAAAAATGTCTTTAAATAAAATATAACTGTTCAAACTGAAATGACAACAATGTATTGTGGGATTTACAACATATGTGGAAGTAAAATGTATGACAACAATAGCATAAAGACCAGGAGGTTGTTAGATTCTTACATTATACATGAAGTGGTAACGTATTATTTGAAGATAAACTGTGGTTCTAAAAATACATGCTGTAAACTTTATATCCATAAAGCAGTATAGAAAATAGAGAAGATAATAAACATTCACTCCTAAGTAATAATACTAAAATAAATACTCAAAAGAAGGCAGAAAAGGAAAGAGGTAACAAAGACTAACTAGAACAAATAGAAAGCAAATAGGAAGTTAGTAAGTTTAAATCCAACCATACTGATACTAAGCATTTCATTTAAAAGGCTGGAATTATACAAGACCCAATTACATGCTATATATAAGAAACTCCCTTTAAATATGGAGACTCAAAGATAGTTTAAAAGTAAAAGAATGAAGAAAAGATATACCATAAGAAATCTAGAGAATTTATTTCAAAATAAAACTAAGTAGACTTCCAAACAAGGAATACTACCAAGGAGCAAAAGGGACATATGAGAATGATATAGGAGTCAATTCATCAAGAGGATATAACAATCCAGTCACGTTTCACACTCCTAACAGAGTTTCAAATTACAAGAAGCAAAACCAATGGAAACAAATGGAAAAATATCTTCTATTGTAAGTTGTCTCTTGAAATCTTCTGCCCATTTGAGTTGTTTGTTTTCTTATTATTTAATTGTACAAGTCTTTTTTAAGATAAACTTTAGGATTTCTTTTTTATTTTTCAATTACAGTTTACATTCAACATTATTCTGTATTAGTTTCAGATATACAGCATAGTGGTTAGACAATCACATTTTACAGAGTGGTCCCCCTGATATTTCAAGAACCCACCTGGCCCATACATAGTCATTATGACATTATTAACTATCTTTCCTATGCTATAATCCACATCTCTGTGACTATTCTGTAACTACCAATTTTTACTTTCTTAAAACAATTTTTAAAATATGTTCATTGACTTTTAGAGAGAGAGAAACATTGATGTTGGCGAGAAACATTGATTGGTTTCCTCCCATACACTCCTTGACTGGAATGAAAACCACATCCTAGGTACGTTGCCTGCCAGGGAATCGAACCCCCAATCTTTTGATGTATAGGACAATGCTCCAACCAACTGAGCCACACTAGCCAGGGCCAATCTGTACTTCTTAATTCCTTGATCTTTTTCACCCAGCCCCCAAGCCCCATCGCCTCCTTCCCTGTTCTCTGTATCTATGAGTCTGTTGTTTTCCTATTTTGTTTTTTAGATTCTACATATAAGTGAAATCATATATTTGTCTTTCTCTGTATGACTTATTTCACTTAGGGTAATACCTTCTAGGTCCATCCAAATCTTTGTATTTGTCAAAACTCATTTAACTGTATAATTAAAATGAAGGTATCTCAGATATTTATCCAAAGAAAATGAAAATGCTAACTCAAAAAGACATATGCACCCCTATGTCCATTGCATGCAGCATTATTTACAATCATCAAAATATGAAAATAACCTAAGTGCCCATTGATGGATGAAGAGACAAAGAAATTGTGGCATATATGTACAATGGAATATTACTCAACCAAAAAATAATGATATCTCGCCATTTGTTACAACATGGATGGATCTCGAGGACATATGCTAAGTGAAATAAGTCAGATGAAGAAAGACAAATGCCATATGATCTCTCTTATATGTGAATCCATCAACAGAAAAAAAAACAAGCTCATATATATAGGTAGAGAGAATAGATTAGTGGTTGCCAGAGGCAGGGGGTGGGGGACTAGAAGAAATAAAATATTTAATAGTAAAAAGCATATAATATAACAATTAACTTGGCCATGTAAGTAGCAGTAAGTTGCTGTAAATACAATTAACTTGGCCATGTAAATAGCAGTGAGTTACAATAAGCTAAATGAGAAAAAACTAGTCAAAGCTTTATTGTCACCCTTCCCCCAGGATAACCTGCATGTAATGCATATGCTATGGAATTTTCCAACATATAGACCAAGAAGGGAAATATGTCAATCTGTACATAGAATTCTAATAAAGCTTTGTTTTCTCCTTATTTAGAAAAATAAGTAATAACCATGTATAGAGGTTCTGACATTTTCTTTCCACAACAAAATGGAAGTCTTCCATACCCCTTGGTATTCTGGAGATCACTGGTACACGCATTGGGAAACCAGGGCAAATGTTTGTGTGGGGGTATGATTAGGGGTGTCCCTCAGAAGAATGAATCTGATATCTGTGTGCAGACTAGGACGAAGAGAGAGAAACTGAATCACTGTAGCTCTTCATTAAGATTGTGCCCACCTATTATTGCAGTTGTCACCAAGTGTTAAGAATCCTAAACTTCAAGTGAAGTTTAGCTCTGAAACAGTGAAAGGAGATGTCATTCGAAACTTCTGAGGTCCTGGCAAAATAAGGCTAAACATTAAAAAGTTAGGAATAGAGAAAGAATACCAGCCATAAAGAAATGAAAGCGTTAGCACTAGAGTGGACCCTTCCACAACACTGAAACCAAGGATGGGGGAAAAGGTTTTTTTTAACTTTTCATTGCCCCTTAATATTGATGGGAAGCCTAACTTATAAAAACACATAGCTTATAAAATACCGGATTTGACCGAATCCAGGGTTGAGGATGTTTTATAAAACATAAAAAAATAATAATAATAAAGTAAATATATTTTATTTATGTAAGTTATACATTAATAAAATTGACTTTAAAAAGTAAAATTAAAACTTAAGGTGGAGAGAGTATTAAATTGTCATCTGCTTCTTTGAGTTTTGGATTCAGTAACAGTGACTTAAAACTTCAATAAAGCAGACTATAAAACAAGATGTATGATAGTATGATCACATTTGCATAAAAAATAAATGTGTGTATACACATGTAAATACACATAGAGAGATACCAGAAAGGAAATTCCCCAAACGCAGCATCTGGCACAAATAACATCCCTATTTTTATTACAAAATCATAAGCACGTAGTTCTGTAACATAACAGTATCACACTCAAGAACGGCATATGACATTTTAGGTGAAATGTTCAAATTAAAACTATAAGTTATTACACCCATATTATTACCCTACTAACAACACTCAAGCAGGCGTTACTTCTGCCAGACCCTGTATTTACCTGGGTTGTTCTCAGGTCTGAAACATGGGTGAATTTTGCTTTGTAAATCATACTTTTGTTGATGTCAATCAATGACAACTCCCCTATTAAGGTCTTTGTGTGAGAGCTTCTGCCCTACAAATATACTTGCCAGAAAAACCTACTCACCTACATACAGCTGGCAGGCAAAGGACCAACACTAGGTAAGACTCAAGAATCAACAAAAATAATACATCTCAGGCACCTATAACATTTCCTTTCTCTGCAGTTCCTAATCTACCAACCTCATCAAGATGCCTTGTGCTCTCCAGCTCTCTCTCCTCTTAGTCAGATGAGTCAAGATCAGCAGTATATCACCACAAGCTAGCGGGCAGACTATGGGTCTGTTCCCTCAGGAGACAGTATCTTCTCTCACTGGAGTCCTCTTCCAGGAATTCCATCCTGCTCCACCACAGGCTACCTGAGGGAGCCCCCTCACTCAAAATCTTTACCTCAACCTTATTCTTACTGCAGAACAGGTCAGTCTCTGCTGCCTTCACCTCAAACTCAATTCCAACCAATCCTTTTTTATCTGGAATCTGTCAGATATCGTCAGTTTTCTGGGATATGTGTCCAGGGTACAGTAGGAAGCACACAGAATACAAGTCAGAATTGTGTTCAGTCCCTGCTCTGCCTCTGACCAGCTGGTGGTCTCTGGAAAAGTCATCAACACTATAATTCAGTTTCTGATTCTGGGAAATGAAAAGCTAAATTGAGATCTTTCCCAACTCTCATGCTAGAACTCAGAGATATTGTCTGCTCTTTAATGACATTCTGGAATAGAGCCGAATTCCTCCTTTGACACGAATGTCCAGCGTATACATACTTCTGTCTTGTAAAATGCAGTTGAAATGTATCATCTTCACTTCAGGGGCATTGTTGAGAAACGGGATCAGTTTCCAAATCACAGGTTAACATAATCCAACAGAAGGTAAAGCCTCCTTCTGGGTCGTTTCCCCTCCCTTCAAAGGGATACTCTCTTTCTCTTCCCCAATGCTTTCCCTGCTGTCCCCTTGCCCTCCTTCTGTGCCCACCATGCTTCTCCTTTTTGCCTCTCCTTCCCCCTCCCTCCCCATCCCCCTGCTCACTCACAGACAGATGCAGAGCTGACAATCGGAAAGTTAGTAAACTTGCCGAGCTGTATTTGGGTATAAGACTCATAACTAAGTCTTTGTGCATGAGTGCTAATTTGTGTTGATCTGGCTCACCCAGACATGGGTAAAAGCAATCCCCATCGCCATCGGCTGACTCCCAGCAGCACTATGTGGACATTTGCCAGTGTAGCCCAGGGGTGTCTAAGAGAGTCAGTGAAGTCTGTGTAAAGGAGAAGGCTTTAGGCAAGAGTCCATTGGGAAGTTTCTTTCTTTCCAACCAGAGTCCAGCTGGATCATACAGCGGGTCTCTCAACTGCCCGAAGGTCAGGGAGGAGCTGATTCCAGGGAACATGCTTTGGAGGAAAGCAAACCTCTTGATATGCTACATTTTCACATATTTATGTAGAAAACTTGCAGGAACAGAAATAGCTAGAGCCAAAAAGGGCATGAACTTCCAGGTACTGCTGGTAAGGAAACTGTAAGTTTTTCCAAGTTGGTAATAAAATCCTGGCTGAAGGGAAATAAACTCTCTATTGAAGACAAAGAAAAGCAGTAGACTCAACAGCAGAACATCAAAGAAAAAAATGTCAGTAAGAGCAGCGATAATTTAGTGGAGGAATTGTGCAACTTTCTAATCAGCAGGCACCGAAGATCGAAATGTGAGAAGGATGCTGCATGTTATTTGCCTTTGCTTTAAGTTGACATTTAGCCATCTGAGGTCCTGCACACTTAATCCCTTGGTTGCTTTAACAAAAAGTTCCCAGGAGAGAATCTGGTCATGTGTTATTGAGGAGAGACATCTGGGCAGAGGTGGTCTGAGAGAACGGCTGTAGATCCTGTTGCCAGAGCACAGAGAGCAGCCCCTTATACAGTGATGCCTAAACAAGAGTTATTCCCTTCTGGGGTGGCACAGGCTATGTTAGTAGCAAATGCAACGTTTAAAAAACAGAGGCCAGTAGATGCAAGTAAATAATAATAATCATCTTAGTAAAATAGAGTTTCCATTCAAACCAATGTCATCAAAAGATAAAGGGCGATGTGATCTGAACTCCTGGGTTTCAAAGCTTAAATGAGAGTAAACACGTAAATCAATGCCTTTGATTTGCATAACAGATGCTGCTTTTGCCTCTCAGAAAAAGTGCCTCTCGGTTTCTCAAGCCCATTCTTCTTTTCAGGGTGTCTTGGGGCTAGAGGAGGTTTCTCATTGAAGATGAAGTCAAAGCAAGACCCATGACAGCACCGTGCCAGGTGAAATATGGAGACAGCAGTCTAGAACCATTTCTCATTTCAAATTTACTCCTCACTGATCTGCCACTGCCAAACAGATCAAAGCAAGGAACATGCATAAAACCCTTATTAATTCCATAAGCGTTCATTATCGTAAGTGGAATCAATTTTTGCAATTGTGGCTTTCATTATTATCTATAACCCTTCAGTCATCCCATCCCACCCCATTCTAATCTCTCCCCACCCTCAGCAGATACGAACATGAAACATTTTTAGAATTTAGGCATATTTGGCACTTTGCCAGTAACAATCATACCCCTAAAACCAAAACAAGTGAGAATAATGTGGACTTTGTTCTCCCGGTTATGGGAGCTCATTGAAGGGTGGGGCTATACTTCCACAAAACAGGCTAAACCAGTTCCCATGGCAGATATTGAAACAGCCTAAGGAACAGCAGCCTGGGGCCAGGAAACTGAAGCTCTGGTCCTAGCTTTGCCACATATTTGACCTTAAATCATATCACCCCTCTAAAATTCAGGAAGTAGGTCCCCTCCATTACCAAAATTCTGTGATTCCGTGACTTCCTGTAGGTAGCCATTGTCAGCTATCCCTCACTTCTCTCCTCCCTGTATCACTAAGCAACAGTAACAAAACATGAGGTGACAATCTTAGAATTTCCCAGTTTTACTTTCCATTCCCTTGTGACAATCTGTCTAATGGTATTAAAAATACTCTGAAAACTCTGCAGAATAGGGTCAGTGTGAGACGGAACAGACAGAGTCTCTACTCTACCTATTGCTCTGGTGTTGTGGGAATTAACCTAGTCTAGAAAGAAAGCCCTCTTCCCATTATTGTAGCAAGACAGAAGCATGATGACCAGAATCCTCTTAGGCTAGAACCTGTTTTCTCCAGTTAAGGGATTTTGCTCCCTCATAGTGTTTCTGCAAAACTAAGTCTTTATTTTGCAGTGCTAACTCCTAAGCAGGTGCTCCTGCTTCCAGCACTGAGCGCCGCATTGCTGGTGGCCGCTTACTAGTCATGCACCAGCCCTTCTACCACCTACCCCTGGTCACTTACATGCACAATGGCAAAAGAAGAGAACATAAGTTTGGGGAAGGGGTGTGGAATGGCAGATAAGAGAGGCAACTAATGGTAGAGTGAGGAGATACATTTCACCAGGGCTTAAATTCTCAAGGCAGCACACATGGCAAAAGATGCTCACTTTGAAACCCATCCTTAAAAATTCATTAGGAAAGCACCACATTAGAAATTGATACTTGGTCCATCTGTAATACTATTTTTCTCCAGAAATGGAACAAGTGACTCTTTCTTGAGTTAAACAAGAAACAAAAAAAAGTTGGCTTGCACTCAGGAGCTCACACTCAGTTTAAACACCAGAACCGCCCCCAGCTCAGGAAGATGCAGCACCCTGGGAAGACTGAGGGAGCTGAGATGCCTGAGGAAAAAAGCAAAAGCAACGTCCCATCCTAAGGCAGCTCTCAGGGCAGGCCTAGGCTTGTTAAGTAAATCAGCATGTAGAACAACTCACAGTACATCAATCTTTCCAAATGATCCTTAGAATATTTGTATAGGTTTAATGTCGCATGATGTAACTTCACTGTATAACCTCACTATACAGCTACAGCATTGAGAAAGAGTAAAGTGTACAGTTGCGAGCATGCAACATATAAAGTTTAATCTTATATTATTATGTATTAATTATTGTATTATTTTCCATATGAACAACTGTGTACCAACTTTGCCCCACCCTGTATAGAACACTGATATAACTTCACTGTCACCAGGCAGCATACTGGATTTTCTGGGACTAGCTAAATTCAGATATTCTGTTTCAGCTGCAGAGTATGTGAAAAATTATGGGCTGTAGATACTACAGTCATTCCAAAAAACACAGGCCCTTGAAAGATAATTCATCCACCTTCTATGGCTAGAACAGGAAATGACATAGTACCTTTATGTACACGTACACACAGGCCTATCTTGTTTCCTATTAAAAAGTATTGATCTATTTCTGTGGCCAGAATGTGATAAAATGTTATTTTTGACAAATGGTTAAGTTACACATATTCTTTTGAAATTGCTTTAAGACAATTCATTTTTGTTTTGTGGACACCTAAATATTTTGCTAATCCTTAAAAGTAGTCACTCCTTAATTCCTGAAGTCAACTCCTACCTTGGACCCTGAAAAGGAAACCAAGGAGGCCCCAACTGACACCAGGATCCACTCAATAATGAATGACGTTATTGAACAGACACTTAATTCTTTTACATGTACAGTTTGCTTCTCACCACAATTTTTCAGAGATCAGTGTCTTTTTCCTTTACTTTCTAAGAATGGCAAATATAGAGCCTTTAATATACTGTGAAATAAATAAAGCTGTATCTACAAATCAGGAACTGCTTCTGTGACTGGATGATAGAACCCAAATGAACATACATGTTTTGAACCTTTTGGCTTCCAATCAAGATGGTAGGGTAGGCAAATGCAGTACTTTCATCCTCCCACAACCACATGAAAATTACAAGTAAACTTCCCTGGCCAAGTAGCTCAGTTGGTTAGAACACCATCCTGATATGCCAAGCTCATGGACTCAAGCCAGTCAGCACACATGAAAACCAACCAATGAAGTCGTGGATAATTGGGACAACAATTCAATCTCTCTCTTTCTCTCTCTCTCAAAAAAAATTTTTTTTACTTATCTGAAAAAAATTACAACTAAACTACGTTACAACCATCATTCAGAACTACCTGAAATCTAGCTGAGCAAAAGTCCTACAATTAAGGATATAAAGAAGAAACTACATCCCAAGACTAGTTAGAGGGGAGGAGACTCATGGCCTGGGCCCACGCCCACATATGGCAGATAAAAATCAGGAGGGTTATTTCAGCTACAGAGGTCCATCCTGAGGAGCAAGGGGTCCCTGCCCCAAACCAAGACCCCCAGCCCAGGGTTCCAGTGCCAGAAAGAGAAGTCTCCATAACTTCTGGCTGTAAAAAAACTATCAGGGATTGTAGCTGAGTGAGACAGAGTGCTTATAGAGTCCTGGTCAGTTCTTCTTAAAGGGCCCACACACAGACTTTCTTGGACATACTTGCTCTGAGTTCCAACACTGGAACAGCAGCTCAAAAGGCACCAAGGATATATGGAGAGAAAATGAACTGTCTGGCATCAACTGACAGCTAGAGGGGCAGCTTCCTCCCAGGCAGAAGTGCTGGCAGAGGACATTAGTCTTTTTCTGAGCCCTAGCTAAAAAAAAGCCAGCAGGATGGCACCATAGCTGAGTCTCCATCAACCTAGTTCATACTGTTCACCCAGCCCTGGTGATTCTTTGAGACCCTACTGTACCCAACTTGCCAGCCTACCCAAGCACTTTCCAGTGGCTTTTCCATATGAATGGCCTGTCTTCGCTCATCTTCAGTTTTTCCTACAATCTTCCAAATAAGCAGCATCTGGCCTCAGCATACCCCCATATCACTCACTGAGTGGCCCCAGGCTCAGCACTAGCAATAACCAGCCTTGGTTCATAGTTTGGCCTCTCTTGGGCACCTCCAAGCCCAGCACAAGTAGCATCCACATACAGACCACTTAATAGTTAATTCCAGGTGACCCCTGGCAGAACACAGGCTACAGCCGAACTTGGCCTACACCTCCCAGGAAGCCCCAGAGACAGCTCAGCTCACTTGGTAGCCAGCTTTAGACTATGTCAAAAAATGACCAACCACCTTCACAAACAACACACTCAAGGGGCAAACTCAAAGGGCACCAGAGCCCTACTGAACTAACTTGTGTTCCATGGATGGGACCCTGCACAGCTGATCCTCCACAGTGGTCACAGCCAGTCCTGTGGCTGATTGGTCTGGGATTAAATCCCTATTGACATGCCAACAGCAATCAAGGCTCAACTACAAAAAAAGGGTGTACATAGCCCTCATGGCACATGCACCTGGATTGCCTAGCTCTGGTCAGTGGAAAGGCTATACCAGTAGCTCCTACAGGACACTAACTGAAGGATACACTAACTGAAATGTAGAATTTACAGAGAATCAATAGTAGAGTACATGAAGCTGAGAATCAAAACAGTGGTTTGGAATATAAGAAAGAAAAAAATCATAAATGCAAAAAGAATCTGAAAATATGAGGATAGTGTAAAGAGCCGCCAGGGCAACTTCAAGTGTACAAACCTTTATGTCATGGGGGTGCCAAAGGAAAAGAGAGAGAGTAAGAAATTGAAAACCTATTTGAAAAAACAACAGGAAACTTCCATAACCTGGTGAAGGAAATAGACATACAAGTCTAGGAAGGGCAGAGAGTCCCAAATAAGATGAACCTAAAGAGGCCCACGCTAAGATACATCATGATTACAGTGAAAAAGGTTAAAGACAAAGACAGAATCTTAGAAGCAGAAAGACAAAGCAGTTAATCATCTACAAGGGAGCTCCCAGAAAACTGTGAGCTGATTTTTCAACAGAAATTTTGCAGGCCAGAAGGGATTGGCATGAAATATTCAAAGTGATGAAAAGCAAGGTTCTACAAGCAGGATTATGTTACCCAGCAAAGCTGTCACTTAGAATTAAGGGACATATAAACAGCTTCCCAGAAAAGAAAAAGCCCAGAAAAGAAAAAGCTAAAGGAGTATACTACCAAACCAGGAGTACATGAAATGTTAAAGGGTCTTCTTTAAGAAGGAGAAGAAAATTTGAAATATGAACAATAAAATAGCAATAAATACATATCTATGAAAAATTGATCCTAAAAAACAAAATAAAGGAACAAGCAGAACAGAAACAGACTTACAGATACAGAGAACATTCTGATGGTTGCCAGATGGCAGGGGTTGGGGGGAATGGGTGGAAAAGGTGAAGGAATTAAGAAGTACAAATTGGTGGTTACAGAGTAGTTGTGGGGGTGTAACATACAGCATAGAGGATATACTCAATCATATTCTAATAACTATATATGGTGTCAGATGGGTAAAATATTTATTGGGATGATCACTTAGTAAGTTATATAATGTCTAACTACTGGGGTGTACACCTGAAACTAATATACTATAGTAGGTCAGCTGTAGTTTAAAATAAAAAATAATAGTAAAAAGCCAGGACCATCTCCATCTCAACCAATTAGATTTGCATCAGCCTCACCAATATCCCAATAACAAATTCAATGATAATTCTATAAATTTTCAATATTACTTCCACAATAAAAAAGTAACATACATTCTTCAGTTGACTAGGAAAGGAGGTTCATTCTCACCCCAGAGAAACACACAACCAGAGGCCATACTCCACTCTACCCTGTGGCTCCAGTTTGGGACCTTTCTCTCTCTCACGTTATAACACATACTTACCAGACTCTTTTGGAATCCTAAATCCGGGACCATGATCTTTCTAAAGCAGTATTTTTCTAAGCAGGGGTTGGTGGACTCCGGTACTACTGGGGAACTTCTGAGCTGGGCAAGAGCGCGAGGCCAATGTGATACCAAAAACCAGTCAGGTGATGGCAGCAGCACCCTTTTCTGGCCCACTCTCCTTAGTTCAGCTGCCACCACCTCTCCTGTCCCCGGCAGCCACGTCCAAGTGACTGCATCACTTGGCACAGCTTCCCTTTCACACAAAACAGACCTGGTGCACTTCCACACTCTCCTTCCACCACAGGCAACGGACCCAGTGAGCATCTGTCAAGGGCCCGCCCTGGACACACCACTGTAACTGGCACTTGAATCCTGACAGTTTGCTTCTGAGAGAAGACGATGAAGCTAGGACATGTAGGACAACAGTTCCATTCGTCATAAGACACTCGGCAAATTTTCTAAGTTGAGGTGCCTATAACATTTATTGAGCATATACAATGTGCTAGGCATTGCACTTATACTTTTCACCAAGTAGCCAACTTAATCCTTACTATAAAGTAGAAATAAATATTATCCCCAAATTACAGCTGCAGAAACTAGGCCACTAACAGAGTATGGAACCTTCTCCAAGCTCCCATAGCAATTATATTGTGGGAACAGGACCTGAACTTGTGATTCTGACTCTGAAGCTGGTCCAAAGGTGTCCTCACTTCAGAACCTCCCTCTGAGACCTTACTCGCAGACACAGGGGTAGTAAACTACAGGCAGAATTCCAGAGGCAAATTCCCAGCTGATGACTTCGTTGGTGAGAAAATTGGAGAACACTGGTATCAGTTGAGCAAAAGTGAGGCAATGGGAACAGCAGCAAACAGCAAAGGAGGGAGGAATGTTTGTTGAGGAACTGCTGGGTGACTCACAATCTTGTGAAGTATGTATTCCTAGTCCTCTTTTCACAACTAATACACCAAAGGAAACTCCACTGAACTGGAGATGAACAGGCAGCAATTGCATTCATCTAGGGAGAGAGAGAGTATGAGATCCGCAGCAAATGGGACCCTGTGCCGGTGAGGGTCTGGGGACACCACTCAAAACTGAGGGAAGAACCTGAAGCATCTAGGGTAGACATGCCATTGCAGCATGGTTTGGGCCAGATGAGGTAAGTCAAAGGAGGGAGGGACAATGAAGCACAAGCCTCAAAGAGAACGTTATGGAGGATCTGGGCAACTGCGGGAACAGCCCCTTCTTCTCGGGCTTGCTCTCCCCTCCCAGCCCTTCTTCTAAGGCAAGCTGTGCGCTGCCTCCTACTTCTCCCACTGCTCTGCCTCCAGATCTGTCTTGGATTTTTTTTCTCTATGTTAATTTTCCAAATAATGGAGCTAAAGCATCTTTTATATATTTATTGAATAAAGTGAGATGCTGTCACTCAATTTTTAAATTATCTAAACAGTTCATTTTCTCATTACCATTGCCTAGAAACATCACTGAAATTAAAACCAAGTTTCTCTTCATAGATAAGAGGACCTTATTGATACTTTCTATGTTTTCTTAAAAGGTTTGCATTTTTATCATAGATTGGTATTGTGGCTGTGTGTCTCTCCAATTGTATTCACATTATCGTTAAAAATCAGACTTTGGGGATTTAGATGTTTGGTATACAGGCCCTGGTGAAAACACCAAGGAAAAAACTTTGTAAGAGGCTCTTAGCTGAAATCCTCTCAGGAATCTCGAGAAGTAGAAGCCCTGAAGCAGATGACTGGTTTGGTGACAGGGGTAACTTGTCTCATTTGAAAAGGAAGCTAACAGCAGATGATTCTGAAGGTGGCGCAAGGGTTTATGATATCCCAGGAACGAAAACTTTCTGGCCTTCAGCTGCATAAGCCCCAGTGCACAGGCATTGTTTTCCCTTAAAACAGATAAAAATTGTATCTCTTTTCTAGCTATATGCTGCTTAAAGAGAGAATCTATTAAAATGTTTTAGTGTTTTAATGTCTGAGCCAGCATCTTTAATAACGTAAAATACAACTTCAAGCCCAAATGTAAGTGAAAAATACCTCTCAAAATTGCCATTAATTAATTTGTCAAACATTTACTGATTTGTAGCAGATGTAAAGTACGCACTGGGGTGAGGATTAAGAGAAAAGTAAACAAAAAACCTGCATTTTCCAGGAGATACACAATAACAGATCATCACAGGTCACCTCACCAAGTACTGAACGTGAGGAAAGAACAGAGGGTGGGAGCCCAGAGAAGGGGAAGGCAACTGCCTAAAAACACTGGGGAAGGCCTCAAGGAAAGACACGCCACCTAGTCTTGAAAGATACACTGACATTTGCCAAGTGTTTTCAGCAGTATTTTTAATGGTAGGAGCAATGGAGATACGGCATAGAAAAAATGCTGGCAAGTCAGATCAGATTATAAAATGTTTTAGATGCTCAACTGAGGCAAACGGGGTCCTGAAGTCCGAGAATGACATGGTCAGCATCAAATTTTAGGAAGAAAACTTGCAATAGTGTGAAGACAAGTCTGTACAAGGGAGTGACCAGAGAGGAGGTAGTTGTGGTCGTCAGCAAGATGTAATGAGGGACTAGACCAGAGCTGGGCAGGAAGGAGTGAAGAGATGGCAGGTTATGGATGTCCAAGGTGGACGCGACAGGGCTGAAATGATTAGAAATGGAATGATAGGGAGGAAGTGCTGTCAAGGGCAATTCACAGATTTTCAGGCGAGATAGAAAGTGATGCCACTCACAGATATTGAAAATGAAGATATTGGCAGGAGCTGCTGAGTTCAGAATGGAAGCATTAAGTTTGAGACCCTGAGAAGCATCTGAGTTAAGATCCAATCAGAGATGCAGAGCTCACACCTGCAACCAAAATCCAAGAGCCAGACCTCAGTGGAGGCCCCTCTTCTCATAGGAGGGGCTGACATCATGGGAGTGGACAACCAGGAAAAGGAAAAGAAACAGGTCATTAAGGAGAGAAGGGTCAGGAAGTGAGGAACAGGACAAGATGAGAAGAGAGAAAAAGAAAGCTAGAAAGGACAGTCTTTATACCTTACCCTGCAGGACAGACATAAAGCTACATCAGGCCTCCCTGTTCTCCCTCAGGTAACTGTGTGAGGTAAGAGAGCCCAACAGAAACAGAGACACGTGACCTGTCACAGAGGACAATTGGCAGCATGCAAGGAAGAGGCAGTAAGAATGAGAAATCAATTACTTGCTATCTTTCTCCAAAGAATTAATGAAAATTTTTTTTATAAAGCTAAGCAGTTTGAAGCCATTTCATACTGGATAAAATAATCCTAAACTCTTCGATTGTCCTAGAGGAAATTACTTCATTAGATAATTACTAGTTTCAATTATCTGGAAAAATTACTTAGGTGAAACAGCATTTATGAGAACTGGAGTCAAGATAAAAGAATTATTTCCATTTATAAATATTCATTTTCTCCAATCATTTGAAGTGAAAACACTCTCCTAAAAAGAAGTAACCAGTTTGGGTCATCCTAACAGCTTTATAATACTAGGAAATGAATGAGACTAATTTGAAAGTCACTTTGATGTGGAGTCTAATAGACCGTGCACATGAGGACAATCAATACATATCATTTTCTGGTGATGATTAGGCTGGTCCTTCTTCCCTAGCAGGCACCCAATCTTCAGCCACTTTTCTCTCTTCCAGGCATGAGCTCCCACTGACTTCAAAGGAAGCTTTAAAAATGGATTAAAGCAAAGACCGTATATTGACTTCAAAGGGAATGTTGAAAACACAGAAGATATTT
>PVKM010005676.1:0-16079 GCA_004027735.1 Carollia perspicillata
AAGAAAGAACAAACAGATTTATCTGCCACCTATAATGACCAAAAAATAGAAAAAATTGAAGGATTATGTTTCAACAATATATTAGACATCAGATGAGGGACAGGGAACACTGGGAAATGGGAAACAAATGAGGTGAGCTCTACAAATGCCTAAGCTGACTGCCATGAGTTTCTGGGCTGTGGCTCCAGGCGTGGGATCCCCGGTGGAGCCTGGTGGACTCCCAGAGTTGAAGATATGGAGTGAGGGACTGGGGAGATGAAGGCGGCCAGCAGTCTCAGCAGAGCATACTGGAGAGGAGGGAGTCACTCAGAGAGAACCCAGAGATTTGCATGCAGACGATGTCCCTTGAGAATGTAGCTGACTAATGATCAGTATGTGAATGTACAAAATCAATCAAGGCCACAGAAAAAAAAATCATCCAAAAGGATTAGAAGTAACAGTGGCTGATGTTCACATAGGGCCAGGAATAGTACCTATTTCTACCATCTGTGTGGGGAAACTCAACATCATGGTAGATTACTCAGGAGGATCTTACCTCAGAATTGGGGAATAACAAGCTGTAAGCTGGTAACTGCTCTAATCCCACCTGACAAATCTTAAAAGCAAAAGTGTTTGCAAGTAATTTAAGAACATTGCAGAACAAAGCTCAAGAATAGTTAGTTCCAGGTATACGAAGATTCCCAGCACTCGAAAAGGTACAATTCACAATGTCTGACAGCCAATAAAAAATTACTAGGCATAAAATGATGCAGAAAAATATTACACATAAAAAAAATTGATCAGAATTAACCCAAAGCTCACAGAGATGTTAGAAGTAGCAACCAAGGACAGTAAAAGAATTACTATAATGCATTTTATAAGTTCAAAAAAGGTAAGTAGAGATATAAAAGGTATGAAAAAACAATAAAAACCCAGATTAAACTTCCGGACATGAAAACTACAATGTATAAGACAAAAAATAGCCAGATTGAAATACAACATAGCATATCATAATTTAATTATTCAAAATTACTATAAATAAAAACCTTAAAAGTAGAAAGATAAAGATATATTATTTCCAGAGACAAAGAAAAGGATGATATCAGTACTCTTTTTGGAAACAATGCAAGTAAGTAAACAATGGAGCGCCATTATTAAGGTAGTTTAAAAAGAAAACTCCACCCTAGAATTCTATACCCAACAAAAATGTCTTTCAAAAATAAAGGTGAAATAAATATATTTTCAGACAATTCAAGCAAAAGAATTCCTCACCAATCTACATGCATTAAAAGAAGTTTTAAAGAATGTCATGCAGGTAGGAGAAAAATGATTCCAGGTGGACCTATAGATCGAATGAAGAGCACCAAGAATGGTAACCATATAGGTAAATAAATATTTTTCTAATTATTTAAGCCTTTTTTAAAATGGTATTTTTCCATGATCATTTATTGCCCTTATACCCTCTGCCTTTAAAAGCTAATTGACTGTTTCAAGAAAAATAACAATGACATAGAATGAAGAAACTATGACAACCACAGGCCAAAGACAGGAAATGGGGAACAGAAGCACTCTATTTATTGTAAGTTTCTTATAATATACGTGAAGTGGTGTATCATTGTGAAAAGTTTAAAATATTTTCTATAGACCCCAAAGGAAACACTACAATAACAAAATAAAGAGTTATAGCTAAAAAGGCAACCAAGGACATAAACTAGAATTATAAAAATATATTCAATTACTGCAAAAGATGGCAAAAAAGAAAAAAAATAAACACAGATGGGATAAATAGAAAATGAATAGCAAGATGATGGATTTAGACATAACTGTACCTACAACTTCCTTAAACGGTCTTCTCAGTTAAAGGCAAGACCCAAATATATGCTGCCTCTCAGAAATCCACGTCAAATACAAAGACAAAGAGGTAAAACAAAAGTACAAGGATGGGAAGAAGATACACTATGATGACATTAATCAAAACAGAGCTAGAACAGCTTAATTAATAATATCAGACAGTAATTTTAGAGCAAAAGAGAGTACTAGCAATAAAGAAGGGTGGTTGATGATGATTAAGGGGGTGTGAAGGAGCACGTCACAACCCTGAACGTTTCTGTCCCTAAAAACAGAGCCTCAGAATGCACAAAGCAAACCCTGCTAGTGTGGTGTGAGAAACAGAGCAACCCACAATTCCAGAGTCGGAGATTTCAGTACCCTTCGCTTCATCACGGACAGTGCCCGTGGGCCTAGTGGACACACGCTCGCCTTCAGAATATTTCTACACCCAAATTAACTTCTCCCACAAAGCCTCACTGAGGGACTCTGCGCTTGCATCACTCGGGAAGCCTCCGGGGGCATTTATCCCTGAAAATCACACACAGAGGGCTCCTCGCTGCTGCTGTCTCCACAACTAGAGCAGCTCCAGAGACTGTGGCCGCCGCGCTGAGCAGGAAATCCTGGTTCTAATCTCTCTTATTCCACTAAAAATCCTTATAACTCGGCCACGTGTGAGGTCAAGAAAAGTTGAGATTTACTGTCTGATATGAATTGAGCTGTTCTAGCTTTGTTTTGGTTAATGTTATAGTGTGTCCTTGCTCCCGTCCTTGGGTTTTTGTTTTGCCTCTTTGTCTTTATATTTGAAGGGGGCTTCTCAGAGGCAGCATGCAACTGGCTCTTCCCTTCTAACTGAGAAGACCGTTTAATGAAGTTATAGGTACAGGTATGCCTGAATCATGTATGATGAGGGGGCTGGGGAAGACCATCCAAAGTGGTTCCTTGATTTCAACTCTACCACGAGAGGCCACCATCCCTGGCAAATCACCTTGAGTCAGGCCTCACACTCGGAGTCCCTGGGAAGCCTGCCTGAATCTTCTATGGAAGAACGTGTCTGCTGTGCTGCGACAGCCCTGTGGAGGCAGCTGCCCCGTGACCCTTTAACCTTCAAGAAGGAGTGCATGGACTCAGGTCAAAGCTCTGAACAACGGTGCTCACAGCTGTTCCCCAGATGGCCTCCTCATGGCCTTCGGGGCCCAGAGCCCGCAGGCCCCTGTCCAGGCTGTGCCCTGAAGTGAGCCGTGAGGCCGGACCTACCCGCGGGGGAACGGCCTGCAGAGCGGTGATGTAGTTCTCCAGGGCCAGGCGGCGGCGGTCATTGAGCATGGCCTCCACGCGGGCCATGTGAGTCTCCACCAGCTGCTGCCTCTCGTTGGCTGCTTCCTGCTCCAGAGACTCCACTTTCTCCTGGAAATGCTGCCATTGCAAACACATGCACGCGTCATTCGGAAACTGCACAAGCTGGACGGGGCAGTGGGCTCGAGTCATTGAAAAGGGACATCAAATTTCATTTCATTCGAGGACTCCCTAGTCACTCCAACCTTCTGACTAATTCAGCATGCTTTGTGGGTTGCCTCCCTTTCCTGGACTCTACCTCCACACTTAATTTCTCAGTGTCAATCATTATTTTACATGGTCTTTGAAGACTGCTTCAACTAACCATAATGTGGGCTAAATTTATTTTTATTTAAATATTTTATTTATTTATTTTTAGAAAGAGGGGAAGGGAAGGAGAAAGAGAGGGAGAGAAACATCAATGTGTGGTTGCCTCTTGAGCACCCCCTACTGGGGACCTGGCCTGCAACCCAGGCATGTGCCCTGCCTGGGAATCGAACCAGTGACCCTTTGGTTCACAGACCAGCATACAATCCACTGACTGAGCCACATGAGACAGGGCAATTTATGTCTTTTTGAAACTCTAAATGACATGGCATATTAAAAAATATTCCTCTTTTATCCAAAGTATTTTAATTTAAGAAAATGACCATGATATCATATTTACTTAAGATAACTTTGAGAGGAGCTGCCATTAAAAATGGTAATTATTACATCATTTTTGCCAGGGGAAGAAGCAGCCGAAGATTATGGCCACCAAAAAGACAGAGTACTGATTACAAAGTAGGCCGCAAGTTACAGTACGAGTTTTATGGAAAAGAGTGATAAGCTGGGCTAACTGGGAACAAATACAGGGCAGGGCTTAAGCAACTCCGTTACTAGACATTGATAACAGTCATCCACGTTGATGAGAACACGAAATCACACAGGCGTGTGCAGGGCGCTTTAGGAACGGGGCCGGGGGTACTGGCGTGCACCTCTAGGTGAGAACGGGCTCGGCTTTTACCTGAATAACTGCTTTCTTATCAGCTTTAGGCAAGTTCTTTGCTTGACGTTCTGCCTCTTCCCACTCTCTCATGACCTACAAAACAAGAAAACATTTAAGTGTAAAATCATAGTTCTTTTTTTCAAATATAGATTTAATGAGCTAGATTGTTTTTCTTCTATACTTGACATTTTGAACAATTATCACATTCCGGTCTTGTTCCAATATTATTTGACCTCCCACTAAGATGTAAATCTATCCCCGTAGTGTATTGAACATAAATATTCAAATTTATTTCAGCAATATGGCCCTTTGAAACAAAGGTGGTCTTATTTTCTTTTCCTGAGAAATGGCTGAAGGTCATTTTACCTGGTGTGCGCACACGTTGACGATTCATAAAAGACACCTATTTCCTGATCAAAGTTTTCCAACATTAAATTGAACACACTGGTTTCAGTCTTTTGGGAAAGCAAGTTATAAAATTTCAAAGAGTATGGGTGGAATCACATACAACACTTTACGCATGCGTAGACATGCCATGAACGGAATGCCAAAAAGCAGTACACACTGGAGGAAAGAAAAGAACACTTCTGTTGTCAGAAACCCCGAGATCCACCGCACTGGAGGAGCGATGGGTCATTAGGGCCCTTTGCTTACCAGCCCACACCATGGACAGCAAAAATGCCCTGACTCCCTCTAAAATTCCCAGAGGGTACGTACTACATGTTCTGAATGCAGTAATGTATTATCGGCAAGTGATGCTAATGTAATGACCAGGCTAATCCATTTTGTAGAAAAATAAAGTTTCCTCCTCTCAGCCTTGCTGTTCACCTAGCATTTCCCTGAGACAAGTTCTCTCATTGATCTGAATGCAGAGGAAGTCTGCAGTTGTTGAAAAAAACAAAAACAAAAAAACAACACAAAAACAAAAAACCCCACAAAAACCAGCTTGAAATTCTTGCCCACCTACAGTGGCCTTTCCCTTTTCAGGTGTACTACTTGGTGTCAACTAGTGTTTTTTGTTGTTGCTGTGTTTTTTCCCTTCAGTGCAACTCATACCTGAGCGAGGGAAAATGAAGGCCAGAGAGATCCAGTAAGCAAAATGCAGGTCTGGTGACAGGTGTTTACTTGCATACTTTGTGGATTTCCAAACCATGAGACAACTTGATTTCTGTTCTGTAAGAGCTTGTTATTTATAGGTGTTTACCCCTAAGGAATTGATTTCTCTGACGTCCTTCAAGATCACAAAAAAAGGGAGGCTCGGAGTAAATAACCATTGACAGGAAAGTTCTATGAGATAACACCACATCAAATCACCATGTGGGTTTTTAATTAGATACTTCACTGTATACTAACACTGACTGGTTGGCTAAGACACAGGACGAGCAACCTGTGTTGTTTTCATAAAATTATGCACAGAATATAATGAAATATATTCTCAACTGCACTTGACAAGCATACTAAAAGTGACATAAAAAGTTCACAGTCATATTAGGAAAAATGCCCCACTGCTAGGAAAAGAACAGAACTCAAAAGAAAGGAAATGTTGTCCCAGGTGTTTTGGTGTCTCTGAGAGTTAATGGAGAGCACTAGTGCAGAGGGGTCTACTGAAGACCACCTTTTATGGATGAGAGATAAACCTTGCATTAAAAATATTTCAACTCTCTGCTTCAAGGATGTTCACAGTGGCACTATCCTATCATGTATTCTTTAGACAGGAGTCTCAAAATTAGTTTGAGAGGAATGTCAAATGTTTTACTAGAATGTAAAAAACTGATTTTCCATATTACATTTAAATTTTTACAATCTCACTGTGTATATTCAGAATCTGAACTTACAGCTTTAAGAAGCGAAACAATGGAATACTTAAGATTTATTTAGCCAGTAAACTGAAAATAAACATTTCTAGAGCAATGAAATAAAATGCTGATTTTCAGAGAAATTTAACAATATCCTCTATCCTCACAAATAAAACAATCCACCTATACTGTCCCTACTGAAGGATACACACACCTCCCTCCGAACAGTGTCTTCCAGCGAGGTAGTGGGTAACAGCTGACATTACTGCTGACCTTATAAATACCAGGTCCAGTGTTGAGTACTTTACAAAACCTATCTCGTTTCATTGATTCCTCACAACAGCCTACAAGGTTAGGCACGGTCATCCCTGTGGTTCTGAACCACAGTTAAGTACCTACTCAAGGTCATGCAGGGAAAAGATGGAAAAGGAAAGATATACACCAAGATTTTCGGGGCTCTAAAGACCATGCTCTTGTCCCCTGTGGCCCAGTTGGCTCTTATAAAGTGGCAAATTCAGCAGATGAACTAATTTTATTTATATTTGGCGATCACAGGAAGGGCCATTCTGAGATGTTGATGCTTATCTTAAAAATAATGCATTTAGAGTAAGATCAACTTTTGTTTTAAAGGACTTCATTTTAAGGGTACAATAAAATTGGTAAGTTCATAACTAATAAAAGTACTTATAAACTGTTTGGCATCTGCTATTTGCAAGATACTATTCATAACATATAGCAACAGAAATCTACAAGTTTAGCATTACCATGAACCACCACAACAAAAAGCCAAAATACTAGGAGCCACCCGACCAAAAAACAGCTCAAACAGAAGAACAAATCAATGCCCCAGAGCCAATACTTTTAAGCGATCAAGAGATAGCCAGCTTATCAGATGCACAGGTCAAAGCACTGGTGATCAGGATGCTCACAGAACTGGTTGATTCTGGTTGTAAATTATATGAAAAAATGAAGGCGATGTTAAGTGAAATGAAGAAAAATGCACAGGGAACCAATAGTGATGGGAAGGAAACTGGGACTCACATCAATGGAGTGGACCAGAAGGAAGAAACAAACAACCAAACAGAAAAGAATGAAGAAACAAGAATTCAAAAAACTGAGGAGAGGCTTAGGAACCTCCAGTATATCTTTAAGTGTTCCAACATCTGAAGTATAGGGGTACCAGAAAAGTAAGAGAAAGAGCAAGTGGAAAACTTATTTGAACAAACAATAAAGGAGAACCTGGCAAAGGAAATAGACTTCCCCAACCTGGCAAAGGAAATAGACTTCCAGGAAGTCCGGGAAGCTCAGAGAGTCCTAAAGAAGGTGGACCCAAGGCACACCATAGTTACATTAGCCAAGATTAAAATGAAGGAGAGAATTCTAGAAGCAGCAAGAGATAAGGGGATAGTCACCTACAAAGGAGTTCCCATCAGACTGTCAGCTAATTTCTCAAAAGATACCTTACAGGCAAGAAGGGGCTGGAAGGAAGTATTCCAAGTCATGAAATGCAAGGACCTACATCCAAGATTGCTCTATCCAGCAAAGCTTTTGTTTAGAATGGAGGGGCAGATAAAGCACTTCTCAGATAAGGTCAAGTTCAAGGAGTTCATCATCACCAAGCCTTTATTATAGGAAATGTTAAAGGGACTTATCTAAGAAAAAGACGATGAAAAATAGAAACAGTGAAAGGACAGCAAACTCATAGTTATTAACAACCATACCGAAAACAAAAGCAAACTAAGTGGACAGCTAAAACAGGAGCAGAGCCACAGAAATGGAGGCCACATGGAAGGTTAGCAACAGGGGAGTGCGGGGGGGAGAAGGTAGAGAGAATAAGTAGCATAGACGGTGGGGAGAAAAATAGACAGGGAGAGGGCAAGAGTAGTGTGGGAAATGTAGAAGCTAAAGAACTTATGACACACGGACATGAACTAAAGGGAGGGAATATGGGTGGGAGGGGGTGTGCAGGGTGGAGGGGAATTAAGGGGGGGGAATGGGACAACTGTAATGGCATAATCAATAAAATATATTTTAAAAACCCCAAAATACTAAAACCAAAATAAACCAAATCCTCTGTATTTATAAGAAAGCAACAAAAACTGTAATACAAGTAATTAAAACTGCTTAAAATTAAAAATTCTCAGGTGGTTGCTGCCTACATTCTTACAAAGAAATTCTCCACTGCATGCACAAAACTACCAGCACCTTCAGGATTTATGGATCTTCAGTGACTTGGTAGTTTCATGCAGAGGTGATGGACGATGGACAACTAATACGGAGAGATTTAAGAGGCAGGCAAATTCAAAGTCAGACAGTCCCCAGAATTCAGTACCATAGATTATGGAGATAATCCCACTTCCTTATGACCTCTGGAATCTAGCAGACTGCATTCTCTGCTCCAGGATAACATCCCTTAAATTATCTCATATAACTAATGACTAAAAGATGAAGAAAATCTATTAAAATGTAGATGCACTAAGTCATGGGTTAAATAGATGTGCTAAAATAAAATTAAGTTACTACTCTAGGAGAGATGAATAATATCCAACACTAGTAGAGTAATTTGGACTCAGTTATCTTAATAAGATCAAAACAACAAAGGCACTGGGAAAAACAATGTAGGATTTATAGTTTTTAAAAATAATGACTGAGTTAACGTAAAGAATGCGAGGTTAGTAAAATGACTTATATAAACTCATAGGGACTAAAAGTTTACAGTTCAGCTGGAAAGAGAAGACTTTGAGTGAGCATGTGTCCTGTGTGGCTGTCACATTCAAAATGAGTGAGCACAGCAATGAATCTGCATCAAAATTTGCTTGAACATTCCTCCGTGGAAACTCTTCAGATGATTCAAAAAGCTGCAGCTATGGGCCCTGGTCATTGGCAGCTTCTTCACAACAATATGCTTGCTCCTACATCACATCTAGTGCAGAGTTTGTGGTGAAACATCAAATCGCCCAGGTGACCCAACCCTCCTACAGCCCAGATTTGGCACCCTGTGACTTCTGGCTTTTCCCAAAACTAAACGCACCTTTGAAAGGGAAGAGATTTCATATAATCGATGAGATTCAGGAAAATACAATGGGGCATCTGATGACGACTGGGATAACTGTGTGAGGTCTCAAGGTGCCTACTTTGAAGGGAACTAAAGCATCATTGTCCTATGTACAATGTCTCTTGTATCTTCTTCAATAAATGTCTCCATTTTTCATAGAACATGGCTGGATGCTTTCTGGACCAACCGTGATGTATATGAAACAGGAACCAATAAAGTTAAGGATCAAATACACAGACCTGAATGAAAAGCAAGAGCAATGACTGCCTGCCCCAGTCCGAGGACCACGTGGGGTGTGAGGAATGGGTGAGACTTGCCAGTGGGAGGGAGACTGGAAGGGCGTCTCCAGAGGACGTCAGTGCTGGTGGAGACGGGAAGGCCAAGACGACCTGAGCACGTGCGGAGCAGAGGCCAGCAGCTGTTTAATGCTGCCACTGTCAGGGCAGCAGTGCGGGTGGGAGGAAACGCAGGAAGTCCGAAGCTGGGGTACCGGGGCTTGGGTTGTGAGGGCAGACACTGGGAATGCCCAGTTCAGTATTCGGTATTTATTCTTGCTATTTATTTATTTTTCCTTGTCCCACATACGAACTTTAAGGGCAGTGGGAAGCACCTGAAACCTTCAAAGACAGGAAGTGAGATAGAGTTTAAGTTTACAGGACATCATCTCAGTGGTAAGGAATACAACTCAGTCATCCTTGATTTTTAAACAAAGACTACACATCGACTTGTGTCTTTCCTAAAGAAAAATCCCATTTTTCCAAAGAGCTAGTCAGGTGAAACCTCACTATTCCACTATAGCTAGCCTTGTATTGTAGTTCAACTCACATCTGCGTTTCCACAAAGGACGACAACCAGAACTGCATGTTGTATTCCAGAGCCCAAGTATCATGATTATATTTTTCTTCCCCTTAATGTTTATTCCTAAGTAGTTCCAAGTATTGTGGTGTCTCTCTTTAAAAAAAAAAGGAGTTGTGTTGTGTTGTGCCTATAGATACATTAGTAGGTGTATGTTTCAAAACATAGGTTTTACTGTTACTCAGGTGTGGTGAGGCCAACACATCAGGAGACGGCTATCATTGAAACCACAGTTTCTAACATGCCACATGGGCAAGCACAAGGGTCGGTCAGGAGGCAGAGAAAGTGAGAAAAAAACATGGATAAAACCTTTATGCTTTACTGTGGTTTGTGAGGGAAGGAAGGAGCAAGGCAGGGTAAAGTGGCTCAGCAACTTTAGGACTGACTAATGTGGGTGACTTGGGTGGGTTCTGGGGTCCGGGGGCTGTCAGTCCTTAGGTGCCTGGTGCCTAGCCTTGAGGCAAGTAGGGCAGGTTGACAGTCACCTACAGTGTAAGAGCCCAAAGAGAAAAGGTAGTTGGTGTGCGGATTTTGAGTGGCTGGCCTGTACTGGAAAGGTGTGTTTACAGGCCGGTCATTTGCCACCTCTCAGAATTGGCTCCCCCGTGGAAGGGCAGCCTTGCTAGTGTTAGTAAGGTCTCACATGACAGACGAATCATTGGAAAAAGACAGAAACAAAAAGGCATGATCACTGTACTCTACTAATGACCTATCTCGATCTTAAAAAATATATGGAACTAGATGAAGTGATTATTATGTTTCACTTTAGTTATAAGTTTCTATAATCCTATGAATGAATACTGTTAAGAAGTGATTGGTTCAAAGATATAATAATCAGGTGCTTAATACGAAAATATTCTTTAACGGTAACTAAAGAACATTTTAATGGATTTTAATTTTTAACATGATGGCTACTCTATATATAGAACAATAAGAGCACTGAGAATGTCGTAAACACTGAATTTCTGCTCCCAAAATCCTATTATACTTTCGATACCCGGATCTTTCCTGGGTGGGATGCTCAGTGGCATACAACCCCTCCCCCCTAATCAATATCCTACAGCAAACATTTAACATTAAGACTCTGCCTTTAAGGATCTGGATAAAATGAAAGACCTCACCCACCCCTAGATATTCATCTGCCAAGGGGCCCCCATGGAGATTTGAGGCAGAGGCAAGACCTGCCTTTCCCTTTATTGCAGGGCTGAAGCTCGAACGAGCCACAGTACCTGGGACATTCTCTCTCGGTGCTTGGCCTCCAACCTCTCTTTGGCTTTCTGGAAGTGGGCGTGTTCATTCTCATCGCCAGGTGTCTCCAGGTACTTGTCGACAGCGTCAGGGGTGCTGGCTGCTGTTGTAGGAACTGAAAGTCGAAGGAAAGGAGGTTTGAGAAGAGAAACAGACTATCCAGTCATTTCAAAGCCAGCCGTATTTTTCGTTTATTCCAGAACAAAGAGTTTAGTACAGAAGCACATACAAAATGTTAACGCTGTTTAAGAGGAAACCACGAGACATTGCCCAGCACAGTAGATGAGTGTCACCCCTTTCAAGAATCAGGTGAAGGAAAATCTTGAAAACAGTCATTTTAGTGATTATAGTATTATACTTAAAATCCTTTGCAAAACAAGCAGGCACAGAGCAAAGACAGTTGGTATTTAATACAGACCCGTTGTCCTAATTCCTCTGCTTTGCTAAATTAATTTTTGTAATCTTGAAAGTAAATGATGTATCATCACTACTATGCCTTAAGATTCCTACAAAAGCCAAAGATATCTCAAAATTAGTCTACTGTAGAATAAGTGCACCAGAGTAAAGGTAAATCCTACCCCCTACACTCTGTTTCAGATAGCTCGATTACACGCCATCTTTTGTGAAAAAATAAATATTTTAAACACTACCAACCAAACTCAAAAAGTTAATAAATGAACTTTTGAAATCACAAACAAAACTTTCTACTTCCACAAATTTGGCCATAGTTAACTGATTCACACGACTAGTTGTCAAAAAGGAAGTGATTTCTGTTCTGAATGCCACTAACGCTGCTGAGCCATATTCCTGAATTGCAACGCATACTGCCATATTATGTGGAAACGTAAATACCCGTACAACTGAGGTGTGCATTGCAAAACAAAAATGCCTTAATTCACATGCTGAGTGAATTATAATGCTCGTACAAGCAGTTTTCTAAAAGATCCGATCGGCATTCTCATAAGAATTCAGAGCATTTATGAGCTTAATTTTTTTTAAGTTAAAAATAAAAATAGGGGTTTGCACTATGTTCTCAGGTCAAATCAATTTGCCTTTTATTCAAAAGATAATTCAAGTATCACTAATGTTCTAAGTATTCTCCACTAATCTTCTCTAATTACTGGACCATTATATTTGAAATATAATACTTCCAAAAAGACTTGAATGAGAAAAATTTATGGTTACATGATTGTGAAACTGAACTCAAGATCAATGTCTTTTATACATGCTTCAAAAAAACAACTAGAATGTTACAAATGCACTGGCCACAAGATTTGCACCCAAACCAGAGGCTTTTTTGTTACATAATTAACCATTATCATTAAAGAGAAACATTCATTCTGGTTTTGTTCCTTCTATTCCAATCAGTGCTTAATAATTATTTTAAAAAATAAAAGCAGTTAAGGAATCTACTCAGGTTTTCAAGTGCAAGGAAGGACGTAGGGCATATTCCTGATTTTTCCCCCCAATACTTGTGTGTCCAGCTCTTACAACCCCACCAGTGGATTCTGAGTCAGTTGGTCTGGGATTGGCACAGGGCACACATACTGAAAAACATCTGTCCTCAGCTCTGTTCAGTAGACGAGGGAGGGGATATTTCAACAGCGAAAGGAAGAAGAAAGGCAAGAGCATGAGCTTTGCAATGGGGCACAGCTTGATTCCAGTCTTAGCCAAGCTGAGGCCCAGGGCTATCGCAAGTACTCTGTGCTCCGGCTTCTTGGTCTATCACACCAATGACTAGGAGTATCAGGAGAGTGAGATCCGCACCGTGCGTCAGCCGCCCTGCAGAATGATGGCTTCCTGTGAGCATGCTTCCTTCCTCCTCTGCTTGCTATATCCTAATTCAAAATGAAGAACTTATGCCCCCATAGGAAGATGAGCTACTTTTCTTTCAAATCCACTGAAAATAAATTACACACAGGACCACAAAGTACCAACTACAGAAAAAATATGGATTTTTTCCTACGAAATTTTCTGTATAACCCACATAAAAGGCTGAAATTATTAAAAATGGGTTCTTAATTTTAAGACAAACAGATAATTTTTAATGTAAATTTTTTTTGGTAAAAACACACAAAACAAAATAAACAAAGGTAAAAATCTTCCTGCAACTCAAGCAAATCACTAAACAAGAATGTTTAACTTAATCATTTTCCCAACTTATAATGGAAATAGCATTTAGCATTTTAAAATTTATTTCCCAAGGTTTTAATCATCATCACTGGTACAGCTCACGTGAGAACAAGTTCAAGTTCTTTTTGGCACAGAATAATCTGGCAGAATGACAAAATTACGCAAATCGAATTTTCCACTTTGAATAAATAAAAATGTTTGGGGCTATATTCTCTGATCAGGATAGCCAGGGGCCTTAGGTGCGTACATCTTACCACGGCACCCTCTTTGGAGGAGTGGAATTATAAAAGTTACTATATAAGTTGAAAAGCTCTCCAACGCTTATGATTTGCAAATATTATCTATTGTTATGGAAAGGAGGAAAACACTAAAACCTGAGTCTCATTAGCCTAAGCTGAAATACAGTTTTACAATATTAAGAAAAAAATAATAAAGACATGAGCATGTGAAGTAGGTTTAACAAGATTAAGAATATTTCAAGTATTAAATCTTTTTTAAGCACGCAGACAAAAATACAAAGACTCCGTTACATATTTATTCCACTGAGTCAAACTATTGTTCTTTTTAGAGTAAAATCCTTGTTAGTGACCTCTGCTCCTCCCGGTGAGAGCTTCAAGGGGAGCTGTCTCTCTCTCCGTCCTTCATTCAAACATGTTAACCACTCACACCAACAATGCGTCTCCATCAGTAGGAGGGAAGTGTTCTTGTGTTCGTATCATCCAGCAAACCAGATCCCTATCCCGCGTCAAGGACAGAACAAGGATGACGCATCTTGATATTTGCAAATGAACTTAGCCTTTCATTATCACTACCCTGCAGCTGGTGAGGAGGATGGGGAGAACATTTTAAGGAGGAGTTTGTGCAGAAAACTCATCTTCTGTTTCTCTAATATTCCTACATCTGAAGACACTGTCATACCAGGACTGGCTGCCACAGTGTGATGAAGTCCGCACTAGACCAGAGACATCATAACAAGGATGGCAGCGGGGGCAGGAAAGCCCGTGCTCTACGTCTTGACCCTTTCAAGGTAGCTCCTTTGGGAAAGGACAGGCTTAAGGAATATCAGAGCATGATCCAGGGCCACAAAGGAACAGGGAGCTGGGCCTCACAGTCACTTGGGTCACCTGAACCATTTAGAAAGTGAAAACAAATCGGCTTTGGGAGGGTTCATTTTTGTGTTGTTTTTAAAACTTCCACAAGGCAGTTTATACTGTTCAGACACCTCTGAGGTGCCCTGGATACTGGGATATGGGCCCAGACTTCCCAGTTGGTCAAATCATAAGGCCTCCTCCATTCATGAGGGCCTATGTGCTAGTCATTCCCCACATGTTCTCCTTTAACATGTGGGGAGAAGAAAAATTACCCTGTTACATATACTGCATAGAGGGGAAATACTATTCATTTAACATACTCACATCCCCACATACACAGAAATAAATCTGAATTCAGGATTCAGAAAACCACGAAAAGGCCATAAAGTTAATATTTAGAGCAGAAAGGGCTAATCCATGGACAGGTCTAGGGCATTGGAAAGGGTTTGTTTTGGTTACTGAACAACATGAATTGGCCAAAAATATACTTTGTTATGGTATCTGTTGGCCTGTTTTCCAGGCTGTTCCTGCTTGGTATGCCATCCAGCAAACCACCTCCAGCCAGTGTTCACCAGAAGCAAGATTATGAAACTAGGGTCAAAGGGAAAGATCCCACAGATCTTGAGACTGAATAACCTGTTAGCCCTCCGTCCCTGTTTGGACACGCTCATTCATTCTTTCTGCAAGCAAGCTTTTTGAATATAGTCACCTTTCCGAAGCATTTTTAGTTCTAGATTTTGAAATATCTAGTGGGCCACGTGAAAAAAATACAACAGAAAACCAGTTCCAACGCACAGCACATTACTGCCTCAAGATGAACATTCTGCTTCCAAAAGCTCGGTACAATTCTGGATGAGAAATGCTTTTGATATAAACTGCATCCCATTTTCTCTTTGCAACCCTGGGAGGTCAGAGGTCTCTCTGAGGAGCAGAGCCAGTAGCCCACAAAGGAACTAGGCTGCCTTTACTGCTTGCTGATTCCTTTATTCCCCCAAGTGAAATTACAGCTTCTATTCTCTGTGAGGCTTGGGGGGAGAAACCAATGAGCAAAGACCCTTGTCTCGGTGGAATTGTATTCTAGTGAAAGAAACAACCATCTCAAAAAATGGGAATTCACATGGTTAATATGTGATCTGTATTATGGAGAAAAAGAGAAATAGAGCAGTGCTGAGAAGGATCGGGAGGGCCGGGGGTGGGGCGGGCACGGGGTGGAGGAGGCAGAAAGTGGCCAGGCGGGGTCTCACTGGGTGACGTTTACAGAACAGCCCCACTTTCCAGTCACCTGCTAAAGGAAACAAGGCAGGCAGATGGAGACACGCGCACAAAGGCCCTGAGAGGTGTGTGTGGCTGGAAAATTCCAGGATGGGCAAGGTCAATGTGGCCTGAGCGGAAAGAGCAAGGGAGACAGTAGTGAGAGAGGCAGGGCCAACCTGGGTTGTTTTAACAAAGCGCAAAAATGTGCTTTAAAGAATCCGCCTGCTAAGGGACAAAGCCCTCGGAAGCAGATCTTTAACGAGTAAAACACAAAGGTGGCCGGAAAAAGTAGCAGGGAGGTGGTGAGGGGTTCTCACTACGTGTCCCCCCCACCACACACACCCCAACACAGATGAGAAGGATCAGATTCACCCTGTGACCACAAAACGGTGTTACCTAAACCGCAGGTAACCAAACACTACGGGAGATACAGTTTTCTCATGTGTGAGGGCTCATTTCAGTTTTAGAAATGATGCACCAAGGCTTGTCACAACACTTCCGCTTCACATTGTCATCTC
>PVKM010005676.1:16179-47094 GCA_004027735.1 Carollia perspicillata
TGTCCCAATTACTTTGATATTTGTTGGCTTCCTCAATTTCTAGGGCCACACATAAATTTATAGTCATAATGGGCTCAGAATGCAAAAAGAGAATAATCCCACCTTCACACAGTAACAACTGCAACCACCGACACCGAGCCACAAGGCAAATGTTTCCCTTAACAGAAGCCCATAAATGGCATCTAGTCAATATACTAACATTAGATTCTAACACGAAAATTTGATTAGTCTCCTTTCGCCAGCAGAAAGGCAATGTATTACCTCTACAGCAATGACAATAGAAAATGAAAGTAAATTAAGACCTATGTAAGTCCTTGCCTTATCACTGAAAATGAGATCTTATACCGAGCTAGCAATACTGTCCCTAGAAATGGCTGTGATTTATATGAGAGGTGGCAATGGGGATCATTTATATATAGGTGAACTGTAAACCTGTAAAGAACTATTTTACGTGAAAATTTAATCTCAAAACGTGGCAGAGCTCTGCGGACTGCCACCTCAACTTATCTTTTTTAAAAACAAGGGCTCCATTTCTCTAATCCTGAAACAGCAAAGATCCCTAACGCATGTGAAACCCCAAGATCCATCACTACCACCACATCCGAGTTATGGGACCCATTTGTAATGTGAAAATCGTCTGTGATCCTTAAATGGGGTTATACATGCTCTAAAAACAGAAGGAACAAAGGCACGTTCCCCGGCATGCCCTCGTATCGTTCTTCTGCAGTCTGAGTGATTGTGGCCGGCAGCTTCCCAATGCGTCATGTGGACACGCGTAATAAAAATGTAATCTACGCTGTGTTTACTCTGCCCCAGCCAGCCAACATTTCTTGTTTATGTCTTATGGACGCGCACTGACATGGGAATTTTGTCAAATATATGAAACGAGCTTAGTGAGAATGAATGCTGGTGTTATTTTTATTAATATCTGCATCCTACTTAACACAACGCACCTGAATCCAAAATATGTGTGTGAAGCAACAGTGGTAATGACTGGCATCTAGACCTTCTTAATCTTCGGTTATTGTTTTTCTCTCAATTTGCTGGAAGCCATTTCCAGCTTTGTTAGTGATGGATCATAAAAGGGTGACCTGTCACAGCTGCTCAACACTCAACCGATGAGTTCAGAAAGTCGAAATCTCCAATGTTGTCCACTTTCATAGAAGCTGTAGCAGTTAAAGCCAGGTGAACTGTTAACCTCTACGGAGGTCTTCAGGATAAAACCAACTGCATTTTATTCCAGCCTTCCACAGCAAGCTTTTCCTACGCTTGTATATTTTATTTTACATTGTCATTTAATTCCATCTCATACTTGGGTCTCATCTCATCAATGAAACTGTCAAGTTACTGAAAGCAGGGTATTTGATTTACTCTGCTGGTGTCCTTTAAAATACCTAGCTCATCACCAGCTCATCCTGGGCTCAAAAGTAACAGTTTTATCAAACCAGAGGTTGGCCTGCTGGTCTGCTTTTGTAAGCCATGTTTTACTGGACGCAGACATATCTATTCACTTGTCAGTTGGCTGTGGCTACTACCGAGCTACAATGACCGAGTTGGGTACTTGTAAAAGACACCATGTGGTCTACAAAAACCTCAAGTATTGACTATCTGGCCTTTTAAAGAAAACGTTTGCTGACCCTTTCTTAAACTGCTCACTCTTCTTTGGAAATAGCTAAAGAATATAGCACATATATAATAAGTACTTTTTTTTTTTTTACTGTTCTGAGGAAATAAGCTTTGTTTTTTTCTTTTTAAATGCTGGTTTGCGGACCAAATCAACAATTGTCCGTGGTAGGGTTTCTCACCGTGGCAGCTCAGACCTTCTCGTCCTGACCACTTTTGGGTGCCAAAGATGCAGCATCTCATACCTGATGATCTAACAGGTTTTGTTGGCACTGATGTGACATATAATTTAATGGATCACCACATCTTTTAATGTTTTTAATGGTTTTAAATAATGCTGAGCCATTTTATAAAAATATCGTAGTTCTCTTCGTGTTCGGGAATGTGGTTAATGGAAACCAAGAGTTGCTATTTCACAATCAGAAGAACAAACACAGTGGGATTAAGAATAATGGTTCGAGTCTGGCCAAAGACTAAATGGCCTTGACGTGATGACAGGACAACTCTGGGCCAGGGTGGCACGTTCCATTCCAAGGCCACACGGTGAGTTAGCCACAGTTTGCAGATTGTCTGCTCCTGAGGCGACAACCTTAGAACTTGGGATGGTGGCTTGGCTTGATTTTATACATTCTCTGGAAGACAACTCGTGTATACTATGTGGGCCATTTGGATGTGAGTAGACATCAATTTTTATTGTTTCCCCAATCCTGCACGAGGCCGGATCTACACTTTTACAAAGAACCTATGGCCATAAACGTAATCCCGAGCTACATCCTAGAAGCCAAGTACCCTGTGTAAGCAGGGACCCCTGATAGCTCTACAGATGGTTGTCCTCTAGCAGATGCTGGGATTCTGTGAAACCAGGAAGACTCAGAGAGAGGAGGATGGCGTGGTGAATGGCGAACATGCACTTCTACCCCCCAGGGGCTTGCTGATTTATTCCCCGCTTCCCTAATAGTTCTTATGTTAGAGTAGGAAAAGGATGAGACCTCTAACAAAAAGTCAGAGGAGCAACTTCTACCTTAACTTGCAAATATCGAGGGGTTACGATAGCGGCCTCACAAATATTCAATTTCATAAACACTAGTGGAGAATTGGACGCTTCTGACATTCTAACACTTCAACATGCCTTCACATGTATAGAAAGAGTACATGTTTTCATCAGCCTGGTTATATTTCTGAATCAGACGTGGGCACACTATTAGTCCAGCTCAGAGGTTCTCAAAAGGGGGTGAGATTTTGTCTCCCCCCCAACAGGAGCGCATTTGGCGAGGTCTAGAGGTGTTTCCAGTTATTGCAGCCGGGGTGGTGCTGCTGGCACGTGGTGGGGAGAGGCCAGGGATGCAGCTCCGCATCCTCCGCGCACCCACGACAGTGAGTCATCCAACCCCAAATGTCGATAACGTAGAAGCTGAGACCTTGCTGCAGGTGTTGTTCATACCACAACTCACCCCAAGGAAAGGAGCAGGGTGGGTCATTGGTCATTCATTCTCCTTGGTCAGACCCCTTGGTGCAGTCGGCTGACTGAAAACGGGCATGATATGCTTTGTGAGATTAAATGCCATAAAAGTCCATTCGTTTGCCATTTGAGATGCAATCGGATGGGGAGAATACCACACACACACACAAAGATCATACTCTCATCTGAAACAAACTAATCAATTAAATACGTGTGCAGTAATAATGAACAGTGTAGTAATAACACTGTTCACAAGGACTGCACTGGACAGACACAAAAGTGCCGTCGGAAGCAATTCAGGTCTCCCGGGATTCTTTCCCCCTTATGGGAAAGGGACTTTCAAAAGGACTCAAATCCCTAAGTTTACTTGTAAAATGAAAGCTCTTAGCATCCCATCTCTATCCTTTCTATCAATAGCTTAATTAGTACCTATCATACGAACCCCCCAAATTAAGGGTCCCTTAAAATTGCAATGTTCAAAATTTTTTATGACAAAGACTAAAAACCTAGAAATATCTAATTATAATAGTAAGTCTTGACAGGAAAATTATTGTACTTAAAATGTAGACCATCACACATTTTCTCTAATATGTGCAGTTTTATACCAGGTTAACTGAAAAGCATTTTCTATTTCAGTTCGCATTTTTTATGTCATCGGAAGTAACTCAGACTGAGAAACCCGTAAAACCGACCACCTCTGTGAAAAGAGATTCCCTCCTGCTCGGTTGGCTAGGGAGCCCCGGCTGGTGAAGGAGCCCAGGGCAAGCCCAGGTTGCCGAATCAAAGCGGCCTGTTCCCCTCTGTGGTCTTGGCTCACTTTCTCCAACTCCGGTCTGCTGTCTGCATTTCACCTCCAGATGACCATGACTTTTTCAATTCAAATGTGCAGCTTTGCTATAAATAAGGTGGTATAGCTGCTCAGGCTATAAATAACTAAAAATTATATGCTTTCTCCAGTCTGTTTGTACGAACACTGCAAAACCCTTCACTTGCTGTGATTGAGGAGTCTCTGTAGGTAGATAAGAAAACATAACTGCCAAAATCACACTGCACCCTCTGCGAAAAGTGTCAGGATCCCAAACACACTACAAACAGAGGGAGAAAATTACTGGGAAAGAGGATATTACAAAAAATTTTCAATGTCTCTTTGGAGGAGTTGAGGACATAAGTACTTGAAGAAAATAAAGTTATCAAATGACAATGTTCATTTCTATTGATTAATGACAATGGGAATATACAATTATTTTTATATGCTAACATAATATAAAATAGAACTTAAAGTAAAAATATACCGTTTTGTAAAAGGACAAGAAAGACATGTAATTCATTGAGGTGCGCTATATTCATGGCATTTACAAAAAGTGTTTTTAATATATTTCACCCAATTTCTACTACCTTCCATATCCTTGAAATGTGCATCTGAACCTCAGATATAATTTTTCTAATCTAGAAAACAATGTCAGAACCAGCTACTTGCCCATTTGGAATATGGAGCACTGCCGGAATGGCATTTAGGTTTCAAGCCTGGCCCTGCCATTTTCGATGGCTGGGGAAGAAAAGTCACTAAGCTCTTAAAGCTTCATTTTCTCATGTGCACAAAGGGAACGAGGTAAATGTCCAGAGTATTCCTGAGAAAAATAAATGACCCATGAAAATGCCTAGTGAAACCCAACACGCCACACAGATGGATGTAGTATCAATCTGACAGTGTAATTTCTGTAGTTTTTCCCTAATCCCTCTACGTCTACTCACTCCCAATACTTTCCATGTTCTTAGAAAGAATGTTGTTTCACAATCATAGGAAATGTTTGCTGTGACAGTATAAAACCACATCCTTCAAAAGTCATACATAATTTGAATGCATTTGAATCTTAGGGAGGCCATTAAAAAACTTTTCTATGATAGCATCTTTTGTAAATTACGTAACTCTCCAACTATAATTGATCTTTTCTTCTTAAAAAAAGATAACTGGTCTCATCAATTTTGAGACTAGATTTTTTTTTGGAATAACAGGAAAAATGCTAATTTTCTGGTGATTACCAGAGGGAAAGGGGGCTGGGGAGGTACAGGAGGTTGAAGGGGCTTCTATGCTGACGGAGTGAGGCCTGACTTGGTGAACACACAATGCCACACACAGATGATGTGTTATAGAACGGTGCACCTGAAACCTGTATAATTTTATTAACCAATGTTACCACAATAAAGAAAGAACAGAAATGCTAATTTTCATGCTATCTAAGCTACAACTGAAAGTTGGTGCCTTCTTCCAGCAGTCACAAGCATTAACAGTACATACCTCCCTAACCTAACACTGGATGAATCCATTCCTGGATGTAATCCACATTTAAAAATGAGTAGTTGTGAGTCTGGCACCACATTTTTAAACCAAGGGAGACTGATATGCCAACCGAAATCATTACAAAATACAGACATTGTATGGGAGGCTGACAGAATACTTCTTTAGAGGGAGCTCTTTCTCTACATCTTAATGATCATGTCCCACTGGTGTGCACCTGGGGACAGGTGGGGGAGATGGCTCTGCGTTCTGATGTGGCCTTTCGCTTCCTAAAGTGTAACAGCTGTCTTACAACACACAACTGAAGCCAGTGCATGTGTCTTAGTACCCTCAGTTAATACAACGCACGCACATTAAGTATTTTTTTCCTGGGAAACAAGTCACTTATAAACATAGCCGCTCGTTAAACGGTGGCGTCTGTGAGTTGTAGGAAATAAAACAGCAATGCCAAATAAAACACCATAGTAATGTTGTATATACCGTAGTTTATGGAACCACGCTAACTAAAAAGGAAACTGATTGGAAATAGAGGCGGCTTACTCAAGGCCCTTAGCTGGACATCTGAAGTTGTCTGGCAAAATCAGATATAATTATGAGCAAGGAAATGGAAATAGACATCTTATTAAAGACGGGCTGGTGTTCGAGAAACACAGAATCATGCACAGAAGGTGAGGATGCTGGACTTCAAATCCAGCCATGCAATGTACTTCTCCCCTCCCGCTGCCCCCGAGGGATTTACAACGTACGTTTAACAGCATCGTGGGGAAGAGGCTCCAGGGTAGTCTTGAGTGAACTTTGGGACACTATGGAGAAAATAAAAGAACATAACTAAAAACAAAAACAGAAACATGGGGATGATGGCTGAAACTCACTCACACAATTCCACTCACCAAAGGGAAAAACAAAAACAAACTCATGGGATTCCAAACAAAAGTGAAGCCCATGTCCTGAGTTTGGGCCCCAGCGTGCAACCAAAGCCAACATACAAACGCAAGACACATGTCCACAATCACATCTCAGAATGCTGGATATCAGAATGCTGGTGACTTGGGCGCCACTGATAGGACACCCAAGTCGCCTGTGGAAGGATTTCTTGCTCCCATTCTCCCTCCTGAGCATCCAGCATCACCACTTCCCTCCCATCCCCTCTCCACGGAAACTCTCCTGTTTCATCGGCTCACAGGGTAGCCTCTCAGCTCTGGCTCTTTGTCGAGCCTTTAACTCTTCCCTGATCTGTCCACCTTCCTACGTGACCTGCAGCCTCTCGTGTTTGCTATCTTGATAAATCATTCTGTAACCCACTTCCCCTACAATGAAGTACTGCCTGGCTTATCCATTACATCTCTGTTGAGAGCAGGTACCTTTCACAAATCTCAGCAAAAAAGTGTGCCATCCAGGGCACCTCCAGAGACTGCACCTGCCTGACCTTGGGCCTGCTGCTCGCTCCCCGCCCGGCTCAAACCACACTGATCAAGTGGAGAGGGTGCGTGTAGGTGCTGCTACAGGTTTATTAAAAAAAAAAATTGGGGGGGTGTTTCCAACTCTTGAGGCAAATTCATCACGGCTAATAATTTTTTAAAAAACCTTTTATATGTGACATGCACCCATATTTATACTCCGAGAAAAAAATTCACCTCAGGGAAAATGCCAGAAAATCTCCCCCGGCAGCTACACCAGTCAGAATCTCTTTAACAAAGGCCCTTTGTTCAAGAGGGTCCAGGCAAGAGAACCCCCATTGTGCTCCATGTTACCTGACCTTATTAACTTCTTTGTTTGAAACTGAAGAAAGGAGTTTTTTGAGCTAGGAGGTGAAGTCATCCAATCAGAGGAAAAGATGCCAGGAAAAGATGCCCGAGGGTTACCCGTTCCTACACCTGTTTTCCCACAGGGCAGAAGTGGAGTCATCTCCTACACCAGAGACCCACAGGAACTTTCCATCCAATTCCACTTGGATGCTGGGCTTCACAATAGAAGGTCTTAGTGGTGCAGGTCCTGTTTTTGCTTAGCCTAATCCTATGATCACACCGGAAAACCATTTATATAATCCCTAAAAGTCCTGGGCAGGAAATGGGGATTCACCCTTCCAAAGACCAAGGAGAAAAGACAGGAGTCTCTCCAACAAAACAATGAACAATTATTGAATTTAATCTTTCATTTATCAAGGTGAGTAAGCATTTCTTGAGTAGTTGAAACTTCTGACTCATGAACACAGAGTAAATAAAATGAAACTGGGAATTTAACCTGGAAGGCTACTAGGAACAAAAGTCCCGTATGTCTGGTGCATTACTTTCTGAGAGCTACCTCTGTGAAGAAGCTTCAACTCGCATTTAAGTCATCATGACTTCCTTTATTTATTCCCCCAGAGTCATGGAAACTTTCAAGGTCGACTTTTTTTTTCCCAACTCCCTAAACCTTATTCCACTGAAGGTTTCTAATGTTAAGGCAAGAGTTTTCTTCTACTTCCAAGAGAAGACATGAACACTTTGCAAATGTCCATGTGTCAGCTGTGGGGCCCCAGGGACACTTCCCCCCACCTGGCGTTTGCCGTGCATGTGCTCAACGCAGTCCCAGTCCCTTGCCACCGCAATTAAAATCCCATGTTACCAAACACATCCGAAGTACTCATCATAGCAAATATGTCTTACCAACGCAACCGAAGCATCATCAGCCTGGCTTCCCGTGGTAAACTTCTCTGCACATGTCGTGCACATGCACAGACCCAAACACACATGTACATGGACAAACACATACATAGACATTCGCAGTACAGCTGAGAAGACAAAACAGCAACTCCAGCTTGGCTTAAAGAGAAAAGCACTCAAGAGTCCCAGAAACTGCAAGACGTATGCACCACACCAGTCAAAGAACACGCCCACAGCCATGCTTTAGTAGAGAGAGACGGAGATGTGAGCTCACGGGTGAACACACTGGAGGAGATGCTGGCAGTTAGAGTGGCTGGCAGAAATGGGGTTAGTGGTAGCACAGACCTGTCCCCAAGAACCAGGAAAACCAATCTGTTACAGGGAGCAGAGTCAGTGGCGAGAAAGACGAAAGGTGGCCAGGCTGGAGGAAGGTCCACTTACTGACGCTGCCACACACGGCCATGCAGTACTCCTCCGTGTCAAAGTTGTTTCTGTTGCCGCCACATCCGCCGTAAAAGAACGGGGCGCACTTCCCTTCGGTCACATCAAAGTACCAGCGGGAGATCATTGCTCGGCATGGCCCCGTCTCGGCTTGTTCAGAGCACACCTCTAATCAGAGGAGATGTGGGGAACCACATTTAGCATGAAAAGGTACTGGCTCGCGGTTCACGAACACGTTTACTTTTGTAACGCATTAGTTCTCCCAGGGGTGACTTGTGCTGGGGTTACAAGGCTGCATCTGCCAAACGTTCATGGAGGAATTTAATGACCCAGCAGGACTTCAGAATTACCTCTGAGACAAAGCAATGCATTCATACCTGGTTTAATGAGTTTAGCTCTCAGTAGCAATAAGAGGATTCCAGCTAGAGGTGAACAAATATTTTAGCTGTTTTTAGATGAATATTAAATGTCTCACGGTACCTTCACATCAAAACATTTCTTCACTATGAAAACATTAACTTTTTGAAAAATAACTTCAAATTCCTGAAAGGTAATTTGTGTCTGGTTAGGAGACACACAAAAAATTTAAACTCTCGCAAATATCTGGTTTTCTTTAATAGATGAATGCCTTGACTTGCAGCATAAAATAATTACACATATTTTGAAGGTGATCCAGAAGTCAAATGACATTACGATATATTGTTTTCTTATAGCAAGTGTGAAACATAATGGCACATCTATTTTATATTATATTCATTTTATTTTTCTTCTGTCTCTTTCTAAATGGCTATGAAACCCTTTGTTAGAGCTAATTTGTAGAGCTCCGATCAACAATGAAAAGCATCCAGAACTCTAAGTCCATTTATATGCCAACTACGTAAATACAAAGAATTACATGATGGGCCCACATGTCTTGCTGGAATCTCCAGTCTTAATTCATCAATCAAAAAAAAAAAAAAAAAAAAAAAAGCTAAGAGTGACAGTCTCCATTTGTGGAATGTTTCATTGGCACTTGTGACATTATTGTGGCTGCTAAACTCCTGACCTGAAATGGCCCCAAACAGTTTCCTGACTTTCATGTGTGTGGGCATTGTGGGCAACAGTGATCAATCCCATGGTGTGAGGTCAGAGCTGGTGTGAGTGTATGACAGTCTAATGTCAAATACATAATGTATTGAGGAGTAGACGTATGTGAGCCTGGAAGAACAGGGGTAAAAATGTGTCCCTGTCACTTTGGAACCTCTCAAAGGGGATCACGCTGTCCAGCTGGTTCTGATCCGCTGACGGGGAGCAGTGGATCCAGCTGCCCAGTACCAAAGTGAGACCAGACCGGCAAGAATGCGTATCTCCTTTCTTCCCTCCCATTACCGACATCACTGATCAACCATTAACCTGGTGGTTTCCCATCACTTTCCCTCTGACTGTGACTAGAACATAAACTTCCCAGGGCAGTTCAGCTGATTTCAGGGTGGACTCCGAGTGAAATGAATCACTTTCCATCTCTCACTCGTGTTTCTATGTCTACTCCACTGCAGGGCACACAAGCGTCTGATCTCTCGGACCTCTTCTCTGACTCTTCAACGTTTCAGAAAAATTATCCATGCAGTTAAAAAAAAAGAAGCTTTGCTTAGTCTGGGAGAGGTGGAGGGATGGACGTGGGGTCAGCACTGGGCAGTGTTATGCTAGTACTTTTACACAAGGTCTTGATAAGTAGAGAAGGCCAACGCCTCTCTGAAGAGAGGAGAAGCAGCCCACAGGAGGGCTGAAGAAGTGGGAGTGGTCACCGCCAACTCCCTCCTTGGGACATTGCACTGTAGATGGGAAATTCTGGGAGGAGACTAGCCAGGACGTCTTTGTACTAGTTCTTTCACTGCAGATGAATCTACCAGCCTCTCCCCCCAATGGAAAAAAACCCTCACATTAAAAAACATATAAGAGAAATGCTAGTAGTTCAATTTCCATTAGAATTCTAATCTTGTCTCTTGCCTGAATCTCTTGTCGTTTCAGCATAAAGGGCTATCAATCTCAGTTTAAGAAACTCTCATTTAAATTACCTTCTAGCAATGGGAAAATACCAGGAAATCTATCCAATCAAGATTTTAACCAAGTAGAAGAGTTTTAAAGCATCGATTCCTGAAATACACAATTTATAAGCTGCGTGAAAAAAAATTCAGGAAAAAAAAAATCTCAAGAGCGTCTAAGTGCTTTACATTTATGGGATTTTGGGGAATAGAAAAATTTCTTCCTAATCTACAAAAATCACTAAAAAATTTAGTGAAAATGTGTCTCATTTTGATTACTGTAACCACTCCGTGGAAACTTATTTATAACATCACCCACTAAATGCAGAGCAGGTGAAGTTAGACCTTTTATTACTATGAACTGAAACAGAAGTCATCTGAAAATTAAAACTGCATTTCCCTTTTCACATCTTCATCCTCTTCACAAAACCTAGAATAATAAATGAAAACTCACAGTTTGAGATCATTTGCTAAATTTATTTTTGAATTCTAATTCACCTTTATTTCTATCCAGAGTAAATGCTGCATATAATAAAGAAGGAAAAAATCTGCTCAGAATAATAGCAGCAGGGATATTTCTCAGAAAGAATGTTCAAAGTTAGCTGGGAACATAGCCCCAGACTTGCATGGACACCTAAGGAACACCAGTCTTTGTTTATTCATATTTAACTCTGAAACTGTTGAGAGCCCAAATATGATTCCTGACAGTCACCTATGTAAACTCTGCTGGCAGGGAAGGCTTATCTCTTCTTTCTAACAACTCTATTCACCCTGAAAGACAAAAGACCATTTAATAAACTGAAATGCTAGGGTACACAAAGCAGAATGAGAGTTTATGTGCTGAAATAAAGTCCCTATGCATTTTTAGGTCTTTGTAAGGTAGGTCCTTGCTGAGATTTGTGCTGTGTAAACAGTACATTCCACTTTGTAAAAATCATTATTATACAAACACAAGACATAAGTGGAGCTAGAGCTCCCTACATTACATAAAACAATTATGCAATTCACTGTCCAAAAAATAGTGCTTAAGCACAAAAAGTTAACTCTGAATGGGTTTCAAGTTGAAGCAATTTTTTTTGGTGGACAACCAAAATTAGAATGCTAATTTTACACTTTAAGGAAAATTCAGCATGAAGACAGCTGTGAAAGTGGTAAAAATGAAGAAAACCCTCATGTTCAAATATACAATAGTTAGTGTCATTTTAAACAGGAAAGTCAACAGATTAGCAAATAATTCGCTTTAAGTAAAACACTAACTGAAGAATAATTTTAGAATAATGTAAATCTTACTATTATTTCATTTTTAATAGCTGAATTTTAATTATTCTCAGACTATAAGAATGTAAAATAAAATCTTGTTTATATGAAATACATGCATAAAGCTTAAATGTATAAATTTTGAAAAAGCAACCATTTGAATGATCCAACTAATTGATCAAACTAGAGTTATTTACAGAATGCTAGGAACTGTATATTCTGATATTGTGAAAAAACAAATAAAATTTATGAAGCATAATTTCTCCAAATGCTGTAAGAATATATATGTACTATGTAAGAACACAATACAAACGTATCTGTGTTCCTTGATTTAAAATGACATATTTTGCCATTTTCAAGTAGAAAGGGCAAACGAAAGAAGAAAAACAGAGTTGGATCTTGTAATAAGTCAGCTGTTTGGTGTCAGCAATGAAATACAATGAAAACAATGAGTACTGAAATCTTCTGAATGTGCTTATCTAAATATATCAAATAGATGTTTATATATCTAGCTACTTATTATACCCATTAAAAATGAAAACAAATAACCTCCATACCCTTTATTTCAACTTCAGTTTTTAGCTTGATCAAGTTATTGCTCCAATTCTAACAGTGTTATGGGGTGGGAACTTCATGAAGTTAAGTTATTAGAACCAATCTTACAGATTTTGTATTCTGTTGAAGAATAAGTAGGCAAATCTGGGTTTCATTCTTGTGGATGAAAATTTTAAAAGTTAACATACTAAAAAACTAGTTATTTTTTGAGAATTTTTCTTCTTTACAATAGTAGATACATGTACTTTTAATAGAAGAAAGAGTCTATAATATGTTCGCAAATATGATAAAGTAGTCATTAAAAAACACATCCAAAAGAAAATTCCTCTATACATGACCGGGGCAATAAATTGTCAGATATTTATTACCTACTAATCAATCATATTTTACTAAAAAGAGGCACGTAAAATCAAGCAAGCAAGCATCAACTAAAGCTTATGGCAAATCTCATGTAAGTTTCAACACGGGCTCAAATATATAAACAAATGATGGGAACAGCTGTGCTAGTAATGAAATCACCGACTCAGTGCCACTGACGGGCGCTAATTTGTCACGGAAGTCTCTGGAAGACATGTGCAGTTGACTTGCTTTTTACTGAGGTCTGTTGATTCTCTCAGGCTATGCAATACATCTGTCACTCCAACTGTACCTGACCTGGTTCTCCCATCTTCCCCTGGTGAGAGGTTATTTATAAAACGCCACCCGAGGAGAGGTACACGTCAAGTATTTAGACTACTGATCTGTACTCTGGTGTTGGTGAGCATTCCCAAAAATCGCTACCATGCCTTCCTGGCCCTTTTGTTTCCTGTTTGTTGTGGGAAGAAACTTGGTTTTCTCTAAGCTGTGTGGCTAGTCGGAAGCCCCACACAGTATTACAAGAAGCTCTAAACTTAGAATAAGACAGGATGTCATGCCCTTTGTTGGAGGTAAGAGAAAGTAATTTTTCTTACTGACTCTGTGGCTGGGTGTGCTCGGAAACTGGTTGTCTCTAGAAAAAGAAAACACTCTAATTTATATTGTTTGCTAATTTCCGTGGTGTCAATACTCCCACCATTGGTATATCAAGCTACGTAAGCCAGTGGTTGTGGCTCACAAAAGTCTTCAGTATTTTTTAATAATCAGCTTTTACTGGTGAGCGAGAGTTGGCTGTATCACACCAATGAGAGGAAATGAAGCACAAGTCACACTAGTAATGATTACATATGTAGGGAAATTCTAAAAGTTTTCTAATTTGCTTGGTCTTGACGGTTGAATCTTTACGAAATTGCTTGGTGAGTAGACATATCAGGATTCTTTCATACTTGGTGACATTTGATAATATATCAAGAACACCACCATAGAAAAGGAAGATTTCCCTTTTTGTTTCTTACTTTCTGCCTCAGCCTCCTAAACTTGCCCAGGATGAGGGACATGAAAAGCTACTAATGACGCTCCTAGAGGAGCGGTCCAAGGACCAGCAGGGCCAGCGTGGCCTGGGACTCAGGACCCACTCCAGACCGACTGGCTCAGATCTGTGTTAGGCAAGTGCCTCAGGTGACGTGCATGGACATTAATGTTTGAGAAGCACCGTCATCAACCACAGCTTTCATGTGCAGTTGACGTGTCAGAAGTAGACATACAAGGTTTCGATCACTCTCTAAAAAGACCCGAGGACAAAGATTAGTAAGAGGTTGCATAGGTTTTGGCTTATTAAAAGAAGTGCACGTAAATTTGGGAAGTGAGGGATATAACATACATTAGTAGAGTTGTAAGATTCAAATATTATTTCCCAAATTTATGTGCACTTCTTTTAATAAGCCAAAACCTCTGGGGTGTGTACCCCAGAAACCTAATTTTGCCTTGAATATCTGTCGTTAAGCCACACTAAAACACCTTTAATACTTTTGCTTTAAATCCAATACCAATAGTACCTTAATTTTCTTACTCATATTTAAGTCTATGAAAACTCAGACTTCTCAGAAATCTGAATCTATGTAATATTGTTCTTCTAACATGCCAGACCATTAGAGATAGTAAAGCTTCTATTTTTATTGGGAAAAATAACAAAGAAAGCTGACCGTTGAGGAAAGATTACTGGGCTTGGAATTTACCTTTCTTATGCCACCTCTCTGTAAAGGAAGAATTACATGGCATTCCTGTTACTGCAAAAACAGGGTGCTTCTGGACATGAGAGTCAGGGTTGGAAGGATGGTCCTGTTCTTCCATGTCCTTTTCTGGAGGATGCTGGGAATATCCACCTCGCCATGTGAACTGGCCTCCTGTAGTGGTACCCAGTAGAAATGATGGGTAGTTTCCAGCCAAGAAGAGCACTGTCTCTGGTCACTACATGGATGCTAACCACCACTTGCTATTTTATTACAGTGTACCTGGGAGAATGCATTTCTTGGAGAAGAATAAAAAACAAAACTGGAAAGGCAGTTTTCTCTGCCTCTCACTACCTACATAGCAAATACACATGTGCAGTGTTTAACAAATAAACATTGTAAGCTGAATTGTCTTTATAAGCTATAAAACTACATCACATCTTATCAAATGGTTTTAATCTTACTATTTGAGGATTTATCAACTTTGATTTTAGCCTATGTTTTGTTTATTTTACTTATTCTCAAATTAAAAAAGTGTTCACTGGCTACCAACAAGGTGCAAAGAGCTTGATAAGTGTTACAGCTGACACTGAAGACGGGTGACAGTATTGTGTCTTCTCTGCTCATATATTTAAAGGCAGATCTCAATGTCATGGCCCAGTGGTTTGCGACCAGAGAAATCTGCTCCTGTCCCCTCCCAGGGAACAGCCAGCAATGACTAGAGACATTTTTGGTTGTCACCACTGGGGATGCTACTGGCAGCCGGTGGGTAGAAGCCAAGGATCCTACTCGACGGCCTGCAATGAACAAGACAGCGCCCACTCAGAGACTTGTCCAGCCCAAGCATGAATAATGCTGAGGGTGGGAAGCCCTGGCACCACTCGGGAAAATGGCAGAAGGACCACGTTGCAGTTGAGGAATTTTGCGCACTCATGACACAGACCACAGTGTAGTCGTCACCAACACTCAGAAATCCTGGGGAGCACATGCTATTAAATCCCAGAACAGATAAAATCACGAGGGTTGGCCAACAGGTCTGTCTTTGCTTCTGTCCTGAAACATCAGTCACTTTCACATGACAGCAATATGAAATTTCCACCCATGTTCTTCATCACTTTCATTGCCTGTCTCAACCATTGCATTCACAAAGCACATGCATGTATTTAAGGAAAAGAGACCGAGAACTGCAGCCAAACAATCTTACCACTGTGAACTAAATACAGTGCACCTTCGACAATTCTTCTATTTCAAACTCCTTGAACCACTTTCGGAGTCTCTTAATTTTTAAAATCTGGCCGCCGTCTTGAAGGCTAAGAGTCTTCTTCAACAGCATTTTTCTGTGACATCTGATCACAGTTTTGCCTTTCCTTGACTTCTCACATTTTTCTGACATAATCACAAAAGGTCAGACGTAGAAGTCAAATGTGAATTTTCAGAAGGGCAAGGCGAACGGAAATAGGTGTTTAGGTTGTAACCATGAGAGTGGGGTTATCTCCTTTTCCTAAATGTATTTGTGTCTTGGTGGTGAAGAACGCCAGAACACACTTTTCCGTAAGGGAACTAAAGATGTCCATAAAGATCCACAACTCTGCCACTCTGACCACGGAATCCGAGCCTCTGCTCGCCAGTCAGACACGGAGTAGCAGTAAGACGCGCCTCTGAAAATGACCCCTAGCATGTTTCAGGGAATTGTTCTCTCACTGGCTGGATTTCTTTTATTAGATTTGATTTCTTTCTTAATCGCCAACTCTGCATCGTGCAGATGCATGCAACTGTTGTGTCTGAGGCATCTGTATATTTTTCTGGGGGAAGATGAGCGACTAGTTTTTTTTTTTTTTAAACCCAGTTTCTGGCTTTTAATGGAATTGGACTGAAAATGTTTCTTTTTATTTTTAACAAATGCAGACATGATTGTATTAAAATGCCTTTAGCTAATCAGTCCCATTATTCAAACATTAAAGCGCCCTGACACAAATAAAACAGTGCAGCAATGGAGGATGGAAAGTAAGCACTCCTAGCCACGTAATATTTCCAGCAACATGGAGTGGAAGAACTTAATTTTCTATGCAAAAAGGCAGCTCTATGTGAATATATGAAAGCATTAATTCTATACTTTGTGGTATGCAAATAGTCTATCATAGACTTGCTAGGAAAAAACCAGGAAATGATAAATGCACATACATACACAGAATTTTTTGTACGGCCCTGTTCCTCACTCTCACAGTTTAAGTAACCTTGCCGTCTCAGTGGGCTTTGTAAACTGGGACCTTTCAACTGCTTCATGGGGTCTCTATCAAAGGGTCGATCAAACACCTCAAAATCCACGGCTGCCGGGCTACGGGGCGCAAACAAAGGCCACCCCCTGTCACGTCTCTGCCTGCTGTTGGCTCTGGTTCTCTCGACATCCTGGCCCAGGAACAGGACAGGAGCTTGCTGCCCTGAGTCACCACACAGAGGGAAAGGCTTGCCCGAAAGGGAGGAGCCACTAGCCCGGTACCCCGTTCCGTGGAGTTCTGAATTCATGGGGGGCAGTGTGCTGCTCTGAGACCTTCAGCCGAAGAATGAGGGCATTTTCAAGTTCCCAGCAAGTCAAGGTCACAGTGTTTCCCAAACTTTGTGAAAAGTTAAATATGAACGATAAGCTAGAACCCTATCCGTGAATAGGGACCCTTATAAGCATCACACCCGTTACAGACTGGTAACATCAGAGATGTGAGAATCAGGCTAAGCTTTGTTTCCTCTACCCTTGAGATCAATGCAAGCTGCTGATTTATGATTTCTTGGAGTCGTTCTATTTGGTGCCCCCTTAACTGGCAAATCCCTATTCTCTTTTAAAAATCATCAAAATGCTACCTACTCGGTAATGCCTTAGCTGGAACTTCTGTGTCTAGGCTGAGCACTTTCCATCCACTGTGCTGCCAAGCTCCCTTCCCGGCCAGGTCGGACAGACTTGTTTCTCCCTGGGAGTGAGTGTGCGACCGTGGCTGGAAGCCACCTGAGTGAGCCACCTTGTTCATTATCCTGTGCCCCCAGCAACCAGTGCCATGGCCAATACCCAGGAGGGCCGGAAGATGCTGGCAGGAGGAACAGCAGTAAGTCACATGGTACTTCTCCCAGATTCATGGTTGCTGGAGGCAGGAGAGCAGTGATTTAATGCTGTGGAGTTCAGTCACCTAGCCCAAGGCAACAGACATTTATATCAAACTTCTGAGCATAGTCAACATATGAGATGCTTAAAGGGCCACCTGCATCAGTGTCTCTGTCCATTGAATAGATGAACTTTCCCAAGAGGTTTGAATACCTATAAGAAATGAAACACTACCTGGAAATGTGGTGGCATTTGATACAATCTTGGTTTACTTTTCAGAAGGACGTGAAATTTAACTGCAGCTATTTTAATATGCAATATATATTCACAAACTTTTAATCCACAGACCAATTTTAAACTGTTTTTTATTCTTAACATAGGCCTATAAATATCAGCTGTTATACCAATAAAATAGAGGTCACCTTTATGTCTTTTATAATTAAAATGACGATCTGTTGGCTTACTGTTGGCATTTCCAATTCCCGGCAAACATTAGTTCTTTGGAGGATCAGAATAATGCTTGTAACCATGACAACCACAGCACCTTGCTCACTGAGTACTTACTATCTACCTGTAAGTGTGCTAAGTGTTTCCCACGGATCATTTCATTTAATCCTCACAAAATGACTAAAATGAGGTAATATTAAACCCCATTTTACAGAGAGATACAATGAGGCCTAAAGGTTCCATAATTGATATATTTTTACAGTCAGTAGGTTGTAGAGCCAGGACTTGACTCTGGGCAGCCTGTTCTTATAAAACAAATAGAAACACCATGTGCCAGGTATACGGTAAGTAACTAACATGGATCACCTAAAGTGATGCTTACAACAAACATGCAATAGCATACCAGCATCTACACCACACACGTGAAAGGGACTTACCAAGGTTACAAAACTGGCCCAAGGCCATGTAATTATTAAAAATCCTCTCTCAAATTCTACAGTAGTCTGCCTCTAACCATAATAAAACCACCTTAACGAAATTAACTTGGTATGGTAGTACCTGAAGTATAAAGAACTTCATAGTATTTTTCTAATGATCAGAGTCAGAGGGTTTTCTTTTCATAAAGGTCCAGATAGTAAATCTTTTTAGCTTAGCGGGCTGCATGGTGTCTACTCCACTCTGCCCCTATAGCATGAACGCAGCCGCAGATACATGGAAACAAGGGGGGTTGGCTGGGTTAAAACACATAGGGCCCATGGCCACAGTTTGCCTCCCCTGGTCATGATGCTCCTTGTGAAATAACAGTAACAGGAATATGTGCCCATCGCAAAGGAATGCACTTGTATAAGGGAGCACAGAGTAAACTGAAATAGTGTATATTTATGAACAAACAAGGTACAGTTTTGACATTAGTGTGACAGAAACACCTGGCTCATCTGGGTCTAAATCCTCACCACTTACCAGCTTTGTCACCATGGGCCATTTTAAAAAAAGGTCGCTTGGGCTTAGTTCCTTGACTTTAAACGGGGAAGTAATATTTCCAACACACAGCAGAGTTACAGGGATTGAGAGACAGAACCACCTCCTGAAGGGCCAAGGGCAGCGGTGATTCTGAAAGCACGAGAACGCCAGCCCAATCGGCCACGACACAGTCCCAGGTGCCTAGCAGTCCGCAAGGGCACATGAGTATTTGTTGAATAATAAACATAAGGGAAAGGCGGAGTTGGGCTGGATGGACCCAACAGGCTAGATTAAATCAAGGATTATGTCATTGACTACAATATACCTGTTTAATTGGAGTTTAGAGCTCACGGCTGAGTCAGAAATTACCCTGATGTTTTGGGTATATGAAATGTAATCCCTTCTCGAAACACAAAAAATTAAGGAGCAAGTGTCTAAATACACGATTGTTTTATTCAAATTGGTATTGGCTTTTTCCATTAGATCGATATCCCAGTTATTTTTTAACAACCCGAAACAATGAACCCGAAAGCCAGGTGGACGCCGCAGGGTGCTTTCAAGTAATACCTTTCTCTTCTGGAATCAGTTAACGCGGTTAGGACTGACACCTTCCAGTTTAATGTCATCGATTCTAATACAAAACGGCTGGAAATTTATGACCCTGCCGAAGTATCTTATATTTTCCTTCCCTCTCTGCCTATTTCTTTCAAATTTTAACTGGTTACAAAAGTATTGAGCTTTTTTTTTTTTAAATGAGGAACGTTATGGACTCAGATTAGTAGCAATATGTTGGTAGTGAAGAAACAATTTTCTTATTAACTATGGTTGTAAATCACATTTTCTCTCAGGCACTGAAACATTAACACTGAAAACTAGATTACGAGCCGCTTCTGATTTTTATTTTAGGCACAGGAGCAGGCCACTTGTAATTAGAGTTTTATAAAGTGAGCGACTGGTCTTGCTCTTCGTCAGGGAAGCCCCACAACTCCCCTTCCACGCCAGCGAAGGGAGGAAAACAGGGCTTTGTGGCCCGTCAGTGTTACCACCCAAAACTTGTTCTTTACTGGAGTTAGCTGAGAATACAGAATGCTCTCTGACATGGACACAGCCTAATACTATAATCTCCTAGGTCTCCTTTCCAAGAAAGACCTGCCTCGATTGTAGGCTTTGTCCATCTCAGGAGCTTAGCTGGGGGTGGATGAGTTCCCACTGAAGGCTCTTCTGCTTCTGCTATTAACACTCGGGGCCTCTCAATTACAAGATATATGCTCTTAGAAGGTCGCTTTTATTCTCCTCTTGCCCCCGACATTATTCACTTACCTTTCAAGGCTAGTTTCTTTTTGTCTCTCTACCCTGGAGATTTTCAGAATCAGTAAGTTCTCTTTTCATTGCCTTTGTCTCTCTATAGAAAATACTATAAACATATGTCCCTCAATTTCCATCTTAATAACTAACAATGCTTCATTGAAAGAAAAACTGAAGCAAACGTAACAAGACCCTTATCACAAGAGAATTCTACCTTGCTCTGGAATAGGGACTCGAGTCTGTGCGGCGTACTCTGACTGCACTGGATGGGTTATGCTCATTTCCGTTCACCCTGCACCTCCAGCAGTAACATCAAAGCAAAATCTCTTCACTGCTTCTCCCAGAAACACAGTAGGTCCTGAACTGATCACCCTCAATGAATGGCTATACTTGCCATGTGCCTTCTGACAGCACCATTTTGGCGCTGCCATTCCTACTGACGCTTAAGTGCTCCACAACGACCTCCGCTGGGAGACCCGCCACCCACCCTTCCAATTCTACTTCAAATGCCATGTCCTCTGTAGCCCCTTCTCCGATCCATCTCTTATGCTTTGAAGTAGGTTCTGGGTCCATACTTTATACAATGCAGATGCCCTGGTCTTTCTTGGACTTATATTTTGTATTAGATTTTAACGTCTGTGAGGGCCAGCTATACAACGTGCCCTCCTCTTCTGATCCACTGAGACTGGCAAATGGCTTAAACCAGACACGGGCTCCAAAAGCTGATGTGGAAGCAGTGGACGTTAATTATTATATAAGTAGCTAGCTGGATGGAGGTCGCAAGAACTTCCATCCTACTGCAGATTACTAGCTGTTGTGAAAAAGACTGTGGGAAAGTACTCAGGGGTATTTAAAGACAGGGGCTCAAAGGAACATTGACTTGCACGTGTCTCTACCCACACAAGCACTAATGTGGTCATCAACTGGGAATGATAAACAGTCCACCTTGGACTATATCTTCCTTTTTTAAAAGAATACGCGACACTTAAAATGTTTTAAGCTGACTCTGAGTGTTCACCACAGAACCATGTCAGTTGTAGAGGCTACGAGTTAAAGAAATGCAGAATCTCTGAAACACTCTGTTAAGTAAAAGAAGCCAAACACCAAAAGACCACGCATAATCCCAGTTATGCTAAATGTCTAGAAAAGGCAAATCTGTAGAGACATAAAATATATAGTTGCTGCTTAGGGCTGGTGGTGAGAACAAGGATTAAGCGTGAATAGGTGTGAGGGAGCTTACTAAGGGGATGAAAATGTTCCAAGACTGGATTGTGGTGATGGCTGCACGATTGGTAAATTTATTAAAGCCCCTGAATGACACGCTTATACACTTAAAATAAGTGAATTTCATAGGAAGATTATGCCTCAATAAAGTCATAAAATACAATGGAGAGAAGAGACTACAGTGATCATTAGGAATCTCTCTGAGGCTGAGAAAAGTCTCCCATTTTAAGCTCCAAAATATAACAATGGAGTCGAAATAATTTTACCTTAATAAAAAGTGAGAGGAAGACCTACACTGTTGTAACATTTGTGGGTAGACATTAGAAGTATTTGTAGTACATTGAACCTCAGTAACTCCCTTCATATTCATTTGATCTAATTACAGGGCTTTTATACTCTCTGTAAAACCTATAACCACCTTTAAGAAACTCAACCCAAGAGTTCACTAGTTGCTACAATAATATTTCATTGTTCACTGAAAATTCAATGCTTGCCTTTATTTCATTGAGACAAAAAGGAAGTCTTTTAGTTCATTCAGCTCACAACATTCCCAGTAGGAATATTCATTAAACAGAAAGACCAAGTCAACCTCTCTAAGAAGGCACGGTCACTTCCCAATAAAATGAAGACACCACAAATCAACTAAGTTAAATTTCACAGCAAAAAAATAATGTGATACTCACCACATACCCTGTTTCGTCTTTAATGAAATCTGACTGCGACTACTCACTCAACTAAGATTGACTGAAAACGCTCTATAAGCTGGGCACTCACTCTTCTGCCTGTTGCTAGGTAAAATCCAGTCCTTGTCCTCAAGGAGCTCAGAGCCTAGCTGGTGAAAGGGGTGAGAGACCACTGAGAGTACCCACACCCCCTGCCAGGGGGACACCAAGGAGGTCAGCTAACTAACAGCCTCTGTCACAGGACACAACGCTGGGTTAAACGGCATTGCTGAAGAGCAAGCCGAGATCTGCCAAGCAGCACACGCACGGTACAGGGCAGGCTGCCTTATCAGGACTTCGCATTCTTTGCAATGAACTGGTGGGCTGCTCCCTGTTAACCAAAAAGAGGTCAACAAGCTTCTAGAAGGCTTGTTTTGAACTTCAGTTTTGGTTGGGAAGACAGTGGTAACAGACTGGATGGACATTTCAAACTGCTAGGATGTCTTCCTTTTCCCTGAGAAAGGAAATCCCAGTGAACAGTGCATTACCTCGGACCACCTCTTCCACGGACTCCGTGGTGGTGGTTGTGGTCGTGGCGATGCTGGTGGTTCTCTCCGTGGTCTCTTCATAGGGTTCCTCGGCATCTTCCTCTGCCTCATCACCGTCCTCGTCATCCTCGTCATCCTCAGCGTCTTCTTCCTCAACCTCAGCCACTTCCTCCTCCTCTGTTACTTCCACGACTTTGTCTTCGCTGGAGCACGAAAGAGAAGTAACAGTAACAGTTATTTAAACAAATGTCAGAAGAAAAAAATCAACGACAGGAATTTTGGAAATTTGAGAACACACACGAGGCCCTGCCAGGTAACTAGGTTGGACAGAGTGCCATCCTTGTATGTCATGATCGTGGATTCGATTTCCGCTCAGGGCACATACAAGACTCAACCAATGAATACGTAAGTAAGTGGAACAACAAATCAATGTTTCTCTCTCTCTCTCGCCTGCCCTTTCTTTCTCTCTCTAAAAAGCAATTTAAAAAAATCCTTTAAAACACACTGATGAGGCCAGCAGGTCAAAGTATGATCCCAGCAGAGTAGGTCTGCAACTTTTTAACCCTTGCCCACAGCTGTGCTTAGCTTATGCAGGAGACCCTGATTCCAACTCTTTGACATTCTGAAAAAGGCAAAATTATGGAGACCATCATTTGCCCAGGGCACAGGGTGGGGAAGGAGGGATAGAGAGGCAGCGCTCAGGGCTTTTTAGGGCCATTTATTACTCTGTAAACGACTCTAACAGGGGACCCACAACATCACGTATTTGTCAAAATGGACAGAACACGGAAAGTGGACTCGAACGTAAACTATGAGCTCTAGTTAATAAGAATGTGTCAATACCAGCCCAAATTTACTACAGAATGCAGAATGTGGATAGTGGAAATGAGGGGAGGGGGCCAGTGAGGAGGGAGTAGAGGGGAACTCTCTGCTCCCTGCTCAATTTGTCTATAAACCTAACAATTCTGTAAAAAAAAAAAAAGTCTATTAAATGCGAGGGAGGGAGGATGGAATGGAGTTAATTGTGTTATAGGGATGATTTCTCATGTGTAGGAAAATACCACACAGCATCTGCATGGTAAGTTAGTACTCAGGAAGTGTGGACAGAAACCGATTCAAATATGGCTATTGAAAGCTTAAACTGGAAACGATGGGGAAAGGAAACACTGGCTTAAACAAATCTGTGATACCCAGTGCCTACTGGAAGTATAATTGTGCTCCTTAGTGGTATGAGTTATATAAGCTCTGTAGGCTCCCAGGTATTTTCAGTGGTTTGTACATTTCCCTGAGTATCAGAATGAACCTGGAAAGCTTATTAAAACACAGACCCAGAGCACCGAGCCCAGCATTTCTGATTCAGGGGTCTGGGGCGTGGCCTGAGAATCTGCATTTCTAACAAGTTCCCAGGTGATGCTGATGCTGGTGGTCAGGGAGCAATATTCTGAGAACCCCTGAAATGTGCAATACCGGGGATAACACTGAGTCGTCCCATGGTGTAATTGGGAAGGGGACCAGAAATAACATTTATGGTATTAAATATATGTTTATAGTGATATCCTGTGGTGAGTCATAAATCAGCAAATTCGGTGGCAAAAGAAGGGCATGTCTGTAACCAAATGACTGGGTCCTTGTGGCTATCACGTCCCTGCCGGTGCAGACATGGTCAAGAGCACGTGAAAGATGGTAAATTCAATAGGAATGTAAGTGATACACAGTGGAAATCTACCATATCCCATCTGGCCAGAGAGGAGCAATAGATGGCTCCTCTTCAACCAGATGATGAAACCAACACAGGAAAGAGATGCAGAGGCGGTGGAGGACTTCAGCACAGCGGAGCGTCTGCCCTGGGTCCTGTTTGACAAGAGGTGCCTCGGAACAGGACTGTGGGCTGCCGCCTGACATTTAAATGTCCCCAGAAAAAAGAGACGGCAGAGGAGAAAGATTACCCCAGTGCTGACTGAGGAGAGGCATGTTGATGAAGAAGGGAGAGGACTGGGAGAGTTTGTGTCAGACACAACCGGGAGCCTGGAATACTGGCCTGAGGTCCGCATGGTACAGAAAATCAGATTTCAAATGAATTGGGGAAAAAGAACAGGTTCCCATGCTCTAGGAAGACAGAAAGGAAGATGGAGAAAGTCTTTCAGAAAGTGAAAGTCCTGCCCTGACTGATGTGGCTCAGTGGATTGAATGCTGGCCTGTGAACCAAAGGGTCGCCGGTTCAATTCCCAGTCAGGGCACATGCCTGGGTTGGGGGCCAGGTCCCCTGAGGGGAGCATACAAGGGGCAAACCACACATCGATGTTTCTCTCTCTCTCTTTCTCACTCCCTTCCCCTCTTTCTAAAGTTAAACAAACAAAATAAAAAAAAAAACCCAAAAACTGAAAGTCTGACAGAACACCCTCAACCAATTTTACTAAGGGTGAAAAAGGAAAAAAAATATACGCAGGTTATAGCACAAAGTGGAATCTCCTTATTAACTCAGAATTTAAAGAAGTTTTATACATGAAAGGTCAATGAAATATGTATGACCCCTGTGGAATGTCTTTCTAATTCTGGTTAAATATGATGCAAGGGATAATAAACAAACACACGCAAAGAAGGCGAAGCATGTGTCAAAAAAAAGAATAAGGAGACACTTATTAAACCAAGTAACATTAATAATAATCAGCCATTAGTGTACTGATAAATGAAGTGTCAATACAGAAGACCTTAATCAATTATTTTAGCATTTCCTACACCATGGAAACCTATTCTCTCCCCTAATACGTTTGAAATCTGATTGCCACAGACATAGGTAGACGAAGAGGAGGAGAAAATCATCGATCAGAGGGTGTAAGCCTTCATTCTCCCTAGAGAGCAGCGGGTGCACATCACCGATTTCCTGCCGGCCCGCCCAAAAAGCCTGCTACCACTGGAAGCAACTTCTCAAAAGAATCCTGAACTGAACAGTTGCGGAGATGCCCCAAATTTCACCCAGTGCGCTTCTGTCTCACTTTTGTTCTATAAAGTCTCGATGTCATACTACTTGTGCATAAAGATAACCCACACATGGCATCAATTTGTGTGTGAGCTCTCTTTTGTAGTCAATGAAATAAATCATAAGCACCAGAGCTAGTTAGTTCTCCAAATTAAGTGAAAGGTTTGGATAAAACCAGCGAGAAAAAGGAAATGAAACCAGTATTCTTCCTAAACCGTGAAGTGTGCACGCGTTCTTGAAGCATGAATGTAGTGACAGGCAAGGCTGGGACCCCGGGCTAAGACACCAATGTGCTTTCAGGTGGGAAGGGGAGAACACGACCTTGGGTACCCCCCAGAGCCTCCCTCAACCTTCTTGTTATGACCTGGAAGTTGCACTTGAAGTTCTTAACAGAAAACACGCTCGCTAAAATGGCTGCGTTAACGTGAGCAGCATTCTGGTATGCATGTAGCCACGAACCAGATCGAAGGAGTTTTTGCCCATCTCCATCGCTACATCTGCCTGAGCAACTCACTGGCATGATGATAACAAGGAACAGAGACACATAATAGTTCCGCTGGCCGAGGCATTATATCACTAAGCCTAAGAGAACTCAGGTCCAGTTCTTATTACCATTGCTCTGATTTCTGGAGTTAAATTCAGGTGTCCACGAGTCCAGTTATCTGTTCAAACGCTATGAAAACTGTAGCACGAAGTCATGTTTTGATGCCAAACATGTCAGCACGGCAACTGCCCATCGGAGTTTTCATGAACAGCAGGGAAGACAGAAAGGGGAAAAGTTACTTTGGCCACCTTCTCTTCAATTGCTGGAAAGCTTCGTTCTGTGATGGGACTAAGGTGAGTCGGTTTTGGAAAAGCTGCTCACGGTGCAAGAAGATGTAGACAAGGGGCCGGTGTGTGCGAATGCCAGGCTGCGTGTCAGAAAGCAGTTTCTTTACAAACCACCAAACAACTCACAGTGAAATAATCCCTTGGGAATCCAGGAGCGCACTCCTATCACATGCCCACATTTTGACGTCTGTCAATTTGTAGTAGATGGCCTTTCCAGCTTTCGAATTCCAGTCACGAGAAACACTTCCAACAGATGAGGGAAACATGTCTAAAGGAGGAGGGAGGTCTGAAAATGCTGACCATCTCAGAAGTATCTGAGTTTAATAAGGAGGGGAGAGGATCAAAGGGACATCACTATGAGGAAATAAATCACTGGTAATAAAAGTCTACGTGTCAGCAGGTGAGACTTCAGGTGGCGAAAGATCCGCTGTATCACAAAGGCGACTGTCCTTGTATTTCTAAATAAGGTCTGACCTTGCCACAACTTCCCTGATGTTCCCTTTAGATAGTGAACGATTTTTGTCATGTACCAGTTTTAACTGCTTTTTGTTTAGGTCACACAACACAATTCACCATTTGCATTCCCTAAAAAGGCTGCCTCCTTTCATAGCCTCTGGTAAGACTGATGTTTTTTCTTCCCCTTTGTAGGACAATGGAGAGGAAATGGCAGAGCGAAAGCTCTGATTCCCGTGGTTTCTGTGAATCGGACAATCAGGAGGCCTAACCACCTGCGGTGAGAGGGAGAGTGAAAACAGAACGGCTGTCTGGGTCCCCCAAGTGTAAGGACCAACCAGAGGGCAGGTGTCAGCGGGAAGATGCTCAGACACTCCTGTGTTGATGGAGAAAGGGGAACATCACCCACAGTCGGGAGCAGAGACAAAAGAAAGCATTTTAAAAAAAGTAAATAGAGAGTTATCACCCGCTCTGCCCCAATTCTAACAGTTGCCAGTTTAACCTGGATGGTACAAGGCCTGGGTAAGTCAGTGTATTCCAGATGAATTATTGTTGTTAAATTAAGAAAACTAGATGTTGCCTGAATATGTGAGAAAATGTAAAAGAAGCTGATTCTCTAATGTTTCAAGATGGGGAGAGCTAAGCAAAAACCCAACCAACCAACAACCCAGTATCTCTCCCCAGAAAGGCCCCTTTGGAAGTCACACACGCATGAGGACACACCCTCTGATTCTATTTGTGTCAACTATGAAAACAGGCATTCCTCCATGCTGATCGTGTAATAGGAATTTAAAATACAGATAGAAGTTGAAGCTGGCACTCTGTTCCGGCCACTGATAGCTCCCTGCTGGCCCCCAGGCTTCATACGGCCACCTGCTGACTAGTTAGTTGATTCTCTGTCCCAGGCCCTGGATGATCCCCTGCTGTTTCTTTGTCCTGGGCCCCGGACCATCTCTGTTCTCCTCCTCTGTGTCTTTGGCTTTCACCCCCTGCTTGTACCACGAGACCCTTCCTCTCCCCACTTTGTCACAAAGGTATTTAACCACCTGCCTGACCTCCTCAGCACCCAGAATTTGGAAGCTGTCTCCTCTGGGTCCCCACGCGTTTATAAAGCTCTCACTCCGTTGACCCCACGTCGTGTCAGAGTCCGTTTTTCCGCAACAATAGCACCTACAGGAGTGTTACACTTTGGCAAGGGGTGGTCTTTTCACTCTCAAAACATTGTAAAGAGAGGAAAAAGAAAAGGAAGATTGAACAGAAATGGCACGTGACCTGCAGAGCCTAAAGCGTTTACTCTCAGGCCCTTTACCAAAAGTGCGCTGACCCCTGGCATAGAGGGTGGACTGTGGGCTGGGGTGAGACTATGCTTTGTCCTGATGAGAAACAAGAGACACAATGAAACCAAGCAAAAGGCCTCTAGGATGTCCATCCAAGTGCTCAAATTCTGGAGCAGAAGCAACAGCGATCCCTGCCTCTGGACTGCTTCGGGGCTGGCAGAAGGCGAGGGCTCTGGGCAGCATGGCTGATGGTGAGAAATACAAACTTGGACGCCAGACGGTCTGGATCTGGATCCTCGCTCTGTGACCTTGAGCAAGTTACTTAACCTACCCATGCCCCCTTATCCTCACCAGTGAACGGAAAACTTGTAAGAAGCCCTTCCTTCATTCAGCTGTCATGAAGAGCAGATGGGTGGTCTGTATGGGAAATGCACTTAGAAGAACATGTGACCAACAGTGGGCACCACGGAAGAGACAAAGCAACGGCCACACACACACAGAGTACCTGAGCAGCACCTGACACACGGAATGTGCTCCAAAAACACGTGTTAAATAAATGAATGCTAACATAACCAAATACCGCTGAATCTGTGCCTCCAGAACACTCGGAAATGAGGGGCCCCATGACAATGACACACAGGATTGGATTTTCTTCTTTATTAGAAAACAGAAGAGTCAGATGTTAAGTATTTCTAGGAAAGATCTTAAGAGAACACAAAATCCCCTTATCTCTACAGCAAAAACAAGCAAATGATGTTACAGATATTTTCAGAATTCTAGTACCACATGGCACAGTGATATTAACAGAACGCCACAGAATCCAGTGTTAAATTCATGTGTGGATTGGCAACCAAGGCTCTTGCCAATTCCAAGAAGACTAATTGTATTCACTTAAAGCTGCTAGGCATGAAAGCAAACGTAAGGAAGATTATAAAGCAGGTAGTTTAGGACAAAATCAACTTCTGTTCATGCAGACCCACGAACTCTGCCCTGATTAAATTAGAACTTTGGAAGCACTGGACACACTATAAACCAAGAGACGAGAAGTGTGGCCAAGCCTCGGTGTAAACCAGGAGCACCTGGGCACGACATCTGACAATTATTTTCTCCACTACGTCAGTGTATGTTCACAGGAAGAAGAACGTTCCAGCAACAGAGAAAAACACCGACAATATAAATACCTCTAAGACCCGAAGTGGGGCAGTTTACAGGAAACGTGGCAGTGCTTGCTCAGCACTTCTTATGTCCAGAGGTGTCCGACAGAGAGGTGTGTCCTGAGTCCGAGGCACCCAGGGGGTCAGACCCTGATTTTGGTGCTGAACGGAGTCCGGTGTGAGAAAACAAGCCACCCCGGCCATTTCCGGAGCTCAGGGAAAATCTGACCGTGACTCCTGTATGTGCTACTAAAGAAATTACTGTTCATTTTGTGGGTGATAGGATGACATGGGAGCTCTGCAGAAAAATGTCCTTAGATTTTAGAGATACAGACTGAAGTATTTAACATGATGGCTGTCTGCACTTTACTTTAAATCATAAAAAGTTTGTTGAAAGGAGGGAAATGATATTCTGGCAAGACTTAAGAAATATTATGTGTGGAATATAATTATAGTAAAAAGCTAAATTGCTTTTTTTTCTTAAAAGACTATCTTGGAGGCAAGAAAAGCCATATATAATCAAAAGCAGGTTCTTTCCCTGACAGCTTTATGAGGCAAGTCCCTAAAGTGATAAAAAGTTTCGGAGTCATTTAAAAATCTTGCTTCATCAGATGCTATGCCAGAACTTTAAATGAGCCAATTCCTCACATCTAAAGATTTGGCTGCTGCGAAGGACAGGTGATCTGCATACATTTGGGGTGGAGAGTTGGAAATATATGGTTTTTAGCCATTTAACATATTTGAGTGTGTACTAGGTTCTAGAAGGTCCTGTTCCACACACTGAAGTTACTGCTGGTAAAAAAAAAAAAAAACAAACAAAAAAAAAAAAAAACAGAGAAAATCCCCTGTCCTCTTGGCATTTATTGCAGGGGGGATATAAGTAACCGAAGCAAAGATGTTATGCCAGCACATTTTAAGTGCTATGAAGCAAATAAAAGCAGGAAAGCTAGATAAGGCAGGTTGGAGTGGGTAGTTGGGAGAACTTAAAATTTTTAAAGAGAGTATACGATTCCCTGAAAAAGGTCGTTTTAGCAAAAGCTGTGTGTCCAGCACCCTGTCCCAGTGTCAGTACACACAGGGACTCAGAGAGCTACAGATGGCTTGTGTACGAAATGGCTAACCAGCCCTCCAGAAGAGCCACGCAGTAAGACACCAGCCTCGCCCCTCCTTGGAAGCCACGTGCGAAGGGACCTCTTCCTTAGGAAGGAGAGAAGCTGCCGCAACTGTGGGCGCACTCACCCCTTTTGTGAAACAGTGCTTCTACCTGGGGGGGGCAACAATGACACCAAACTCTGCTCCCCCTAACACACTTCAGAACCTGCAGGGACACCTTGTCTCAGGAGGGCCCCAGTCCCAGGAAGACAGAGGTACCTCCGGCCCATCCTCAAGTGGTACCAAGCGCCATTTATCCCTCAGAGAACAAGCCACAAAGACTCCCTGGACTCTCTTCTGCAGGCTTGAAATAGGCATTTTCAGTCGTGTGGTCAACGTAAGACACAGGTGAGGATAAACGCAGCCTGCTACTGTTATACGAATGTCTTGGATGAGCCAGAATATTTTGGGAATGCATGTTTGGAGAGGTAAAACTTTTAGTTCATTTTTAATTAGTGA
>PVKM010005677.1:0-46970 GCA_004027735.1 Carollia perspicillata
TTGGAATGGGGCCCAGAACTCAAGGTGTCTAGGAAATATTAGAGAGACATATAAGATGTCCTCACCCCTTCCCCGACAGGTGTGAGTTGGGGGAAGGGACACATGGAGCAGGGCATGCAGGGCTGTTTTGTACAGCCACAGCCTTGTAGCTAATCCATGGCATGGTCATTTAACATATCTATGGCCTTTGGCGGGTCACTTGGATATGTTATGTAGCTGTGGCCATGCTTGGAGCCAGGGGGATGGAAGTCACTTCCCCTCGCCCAAGATGTAAGTGAGGGCAGGTTCCCCGAGTTACAGCACCTGCATGGGAGCTGGAAGAAGACTGGCTCCAGGATATTGGTCCATATCTGCTCAGACTCAGGATGGCAGCCCAGTAAACTTGGGATAACACAGGGATGCTGGCAGGTGTAACTGATTGTAGGAGAAGTCGGAAATGGGGGTACAGAGGAAGATTAGCACAGGGATTTAAACTGAGACATGGCAGCCATTAGGGGGGAACCATGTGGTCTTAGTGAGAGTGCAGACCCCTTTGCAGCTTTTGTGAAGGGGGAAACCAGGAGGTTTTGCCAGAGTGCAGACCCCCTGCAGCTCTGGTGGAGGAAAGAAGAGACTTTGCCTGGAAAATGGGTACAAAGAACTCTTGCCAGTAGACCATGAGAAGGTGCCACCTGGCTTTGGATTAATTAGAGATCCTGCCTGGATGGCGACACGGCTGATGGTGCCAGCGGCCTGCAAACACGGATATGTGCTCTTTTCCTGAGTCAGGGTACCCTGAATTAGGGCAGGGGGGAGACAGGAGCTGCTGAGTGCATCTGTGGGTATCTTAAAGGACTTTGATATTTTAATGAAGATGTTAGGTCACTACTCTAAGTCTGTATAGCCTTAACTAAACATTTCCTTTCCTTTTCACAAATCTCTGGCACTGAGAGATATCTTTCCAATTGGCGGCAGACAGACAAGCCCAGCAGGTGGTCTGGACGGTATCAGTATACCATCCTCCGGGGTCCGGGCCCCTGTGTGTGTATGTGACTGTTCTGTAACACACGTGTAATATTTATCAAAATATACCACATTCTGGACCATAAAGTAAGCCTTATATTAAGCCTTCAAAAGTAGCATGCTCTTTAACCATATAGAATAACATCAGAACTCAATTAAAAAAGATATTTTTAAAAATCCCCAAATGTTTAGAAACTGAACACTCTAAAAATTCCATGGGCCAAAGAAGAAATTCTTTGCAGTACCTGAAGTTCATTTGCTGACTCTGTGTTACTTTACTATATTCCCTCTGCAGACTTGATATCCTTTGTTTAGTAAAGCAGAAAGGTGTAGCATATAAAACACAGATTCAAACTCAGTTTGAATTGTGGCCATGAAAGAGACTTGGTATTCATCTTTTCTGATATTTATTTTTACTGTGAAGAAGGAATAGGACCACCTTTTGCACAGGATTATTTTGAGTTGATGAAACTATTAAAACACCAAAAAGCAGTTTCTGGCATCAATAGTGAATAAATGGTAGTTATCTTTCTATTTGTGTGTTACCCTACCTTTGCAAGGGTTAGCATTTCAAAGACTGCCCAAGAATAGTCACTTTGTATCAGCTTTTTGGGATATTCTACCAACAGCAAGTGAACTGTACCTTACTGCTGTAAATTCACTTATATCCCATTGCCTTTAACAACTTGCAACAGACCACCAGATTGTTAGTTATGAGCAAAGCCCACACTAACTCAAAGTAGTAGTTCCACTAATACTTTTTAAAAATATTTAAGCATTTGCTGATGTGGGTGACTTCCCAAACTGTCATATTTTAGTAATAAATAAAGCATAATTAAAAGTAGTTTCTAAGGTGCTATTTGTTACCTTGCCTCTGGTAATATATTTGCAATTAATTTTTAGAAACTTCTCAGTAAATGCTTCTTCCTCCTCAGAAGTCGAAGACACAACTCGTGCAGGTTGAATACCAGTAAAAGTAGAGGAGGGAGTTGTTTCTTTTGAGTGGACTACATCAGGATTCTTTAAAAAAAAAAAGAAAGAAAGAAATGAAAGTACTTCAGAGAACTAAGTAATAATAAGTACATAATTAAAGTCCAATGAATAATAGCTTTCTTCAATAAGTGTTCTCACCACGTTCTGGAGGTCAGCCCAAAATACACTTATGTAAAAAATATAGGGAAGAATGGCACAGTAAAGATCTCTAACTCAGCTTATACTTACAACTTACATTTTCAATGGTCCTTTAATGGGGGATATACATGAGTCATTTGGAGAATGCTGAAAACTACATTTCTTGTATCCCCAGCCCCACACATATAAATACCAAACACAAAGACCCTCAGACACAGTCTTTCTCCCTCTCTCCTCTTTCTTTTGGTTGCTCCTGAATTAGACCACTGATATTAATAAGACCATTTACTGTATCCTTCAGGTGTTGGGAACAAAGAAAAAGTAGAGTGCTTGTCTGTGATACCTAGGATTGAACGGAACTTGTTCACTGAATGAGCATTTTAAAAAATATAATATATACATAGAGAGAGAAATAAGAAGAAAGCGGAATGTAGGGAGGGGGAGAGAGAGCAGGGAGAATGGTGTGTTAGTGACTAGTTTAAGGATGGCATATGAGAGAACAATTCTTAAAGCATATGCACTATTTAGCCTATTAAAACTGTCCTGCTATTTCTAACTAAATATTTAACTTCTTGCAAGTCTGCTATTACTTGTAATTAATGTCTATTTTCAGGTATATAACTTCAAACAAGATATCAATGAATTATATGATTATGATTAAAATAGAAGGGGGTTTATTTTACTAGATCTCACAAATATTCAAGCTTCCCCAAACTTCTGCAAAAAATTAACCTCCCTCTTCTATACATCTTTTCATTTTATTAGTGAAGAAAATACTCCCTGAATATCTTTAAAAAATAATCATATTTGAGAAGTTAGAAAATTTCTAATATCCCATTTTTCTTAGAAATAAGGGAGACTAAATTATATAATATAAGCTAAGTTCTAAGTTCTATAAGAATAAAATAAATTCTATAATATTTATTTTTTTACAGGCAATGTTATGGGTTGATTGTGTCACCCAAGAAGATACACTGAAGTCCTAATCCTCAGTACCTCAGAATGTGACCTTACTTGTAAACAGCATTTTTACAGATGAAATGAAATGATGCTGAGGTCATACAGCAGGAGTAGGGTGGACTCTTACTCCAATTATTACTAGTTTCATCATATGAGAAGGAGACCAGTAGATGAAAACACAGACCCACAGGTGGAAGACAGCTATGTGACTACAAAAGCAGAAGCAGGACTAATCTAAAACAAGCAAAGGAATGCCAGGGATTGCTGGCAAACACCTGATTCTGGAAGAGTCAAGGGAGGATATTCCCCCACGAGGATCATGGCATTGCCAACAGTTAGATTCTGGACGCCTAGCCCCAGAACCGTGAGACCAATGTCTGGGTTAAGCACAGCCATTTTGTGACCCTTTGTTACAGCAGCCCTAGGAAACTAACACAGGCAACTAATAATTTTTTAAGTTACATGAACAAAAGAACAGTATATTAAAAAGTCCAAAAAACCTTAACTATTGACAGTAGAGGAGGAAAAGAAAAAGCAATGCTTTTGTTCACCTTTTAATCAATTTAAACAATATTTCTGAATTATCTGCTATACTTTTATTTTTTGCTTTGGTTAAGCAAAAACTTCCTACGTTAATTTCACACAGCTGTTTATTATAAACTTTCTAGTTTCTATAATTCTAAGTGCATAGCAAGCATTTTTATTCATAAATGTAATATAACTGTAGAAAAAGAAACTTTCTGTGTATCTAAGCTCTACAGCGTATGTATTTTCTTCCCATAGGACCTTCTAGGCTTCCATAGGAATTCTTAGTAGTATTTTTTTCAAAGTTACATTTTCTTACTACCGTGTATCTAGTCCAATGTTGTAAGTACTTTAATTTTCTTATAATCTTTTAAATTTTTTGATTTAATCTTTATTGTATTTTTTCCTTTACCTGTCAGCTCCCTTATACCCCTCTTCCCACAGCGATCACCACATTAGAGTGTACTAAAGGGTATTCTCTATGAAAGAGAAAACAACTATCTGTACAGCCCATCCTCAGTGAAGTATATTGATATGTCTAAATAAGAACTGTTTAAATTATTTCATTTTCCACATTACTTATTTTAAACACTTTTCTTCTGAATTTCTTGCTAAATATATCACACAGGTAGTTTTAGCCTAAAACAAACAAACAAAAAAAGGTTATGCATTTATAAAATGATGTTAGGTTTAAAGAAGTTCATATAAAGATGATAGTGCAAATGGTCAGCTATTTCTATACTCATTTTTAATGATTAAATATTACTCATCTTACTAGGTCCAATTATTTATTGAGCAATAGTAGTTTCTGAGGTATCAATTTTCAGCTATAAAGTGGTAATTAAGAACATGGGCTCTGGACCCAGACTACCTGGGTTGGAATCTTAACTCAGCTACTAGCTACTTGAGTAACTTAGATATGTTATTACTTGCTGTCTCCCTCAGTTTTCCTCATCTGTAAAATAAATACTGCATTGGTCATACACTGAAAGAAACAGGTGGCACATCAAACTGAGTTATTTTAAGTTTAATAATGGAACTACTTACAAAGGTGTGGAGTGTAAAATGAAAATACAGATGAACAACAGAGGCTTCATTATCACCTGTAGGCCTAAAGAGGTAAGGGGAGAAACTCCTACCTAAACCTAGAGACAGAGAGGTCTCGGTAGAAAGTGTTGTCTATCTGACAAGAGATGAGATACTGAAGAATACAGCCACTCTGGGGTGACCTTGGAGGCAGGAAGTGAGCAGAATAAACATGCCCCACCCCTTTTCCTTTTATCTCCTGCCAGGGTTCTCAAAACACTAAAACCACCAGAAGCAAAAGGTCAGGGGAGCCCAAGATAAAATCTACAGCCCAAGGTAGTACAGAAAAAAATGTAGAATGGGTCTATAGTGAAAAACAAAGACAGGCAGGCCAAGTGTTTATCTCATGTAAGTTTGAAATTAGGAATAAACAATACTTTTAAAGTGCTTAAAATTGTACTTGACATACAGAAAATTTTAACTATTATTTATTCTCACCTTGGTTTTAAATTTTGTTTCTTTATCACTATGTAAAGAAAAAGAAAAAACTGACCAGTGAAATTCTCAAGGATATTATTTTTAAGTTAAAATAAATTATTCAAAAAGCCACTGAGATCCTTTATGCTGCCAAAGCCACATATACATAACATTTTAGCTTCGTAAGTAAGCCATAACAAAGCTGAATATTCAGCAAACCTATCAGTGATTATTAGAAATACAAATCCTAACAATTTGGGGGGGGGAACCTAGTAGTAACAATACTAATAAACATAATATTAATTAATATACAAATATGAATTATATCTCATAAAACATAAGATCATTGCTTCTAAAGGACTTATATATAGGATGGGAGACATAAATCCAGTAATTACAATACTGAAATATAAACATTTGGATATGTAGAAAGTTACATAGGACTATCTTAGAATCTAGTAATGACTGTACTCGTAGGTTTAAAAAGAAAAACACAACTGTCCTGGTGGATGTGACTCAGTGAATTGAGTGCCCGAGACCCCACAGGTCACCTGTTCAATTCCAGATCAGTGTACATGCCTGGGTTGCACGCCAGGTCCCCAGTAGGGGGCGTGCAAGAGGCAACCAATTGATGTTTCTCTTCTTCTGTTTCTCCCTCCCTTTTCCTCTCTCTGAAAATAATAAAATCTTAAAAAAAATACAACTAAAGTTTACATTATTACTGTTCAAAAAAATTATTTCTAACTATTGCCTACAATCAGGTAGCAGGTGATGGCTACCTGCTACCATCAAATAAAGAGAACTTGAAGGACTCTTACACTTCTTACCCTTTTCCCGGAACCACCTCAGGGAGAAAGAATTTATTCAGGATTGGTTATATTAGAGGATACTTTCTGAGCCACTTCTGATAGCAGGTTAAAAGATTATTCATATGGCTTTATTATTCCCTCCCTCTCTTTCACCATCATGTCAAAAGTGAGAAAAAGCTTTTACAAGCAGACAGAGACCTGGCCTTGTAACTCCCTTGAGCTTCAACTTTCTCTTCTCTTTGATTTTATGCTTTCAATAAAGCCAGTTGGTGGGCAAATTTGGGGTTAAAATTGAGGGGCAGAAAAGGGTCCCACAGCTTCCTAGTCAGGCAAGATGCTGCAGTAAAGGCTTTTCTCAATTCTGCTTTAGGGTTTAAAACACAAGCTAAATTAACCTAAGGCTACACTGTGCTCTTCTGTGGCTGACCCATATAAGTACATCTCTTTTTAAGCCCCATGTGCTGAACAAGGTATTCTTGCATCATTTAGCCCAGCAATATCTATCATTATAATCTGACTTTCATTCTCATCAGTAATGAGAGTTAAGTGTGATATGTATATTCTTTTCATGTGACATTCTAAAGTACGGTGTTGTCATATTTATGCAAATAAGATACCCAGCTAATAAACACTTGAAAAAGATACTACTTTCTTCCTCCCCCCCCCCCACACACATCTCTGGGCAAGAAGAAAATAGTTCTCAATATATTATATACTTTAATCCATGAAAAAAGTAAAACTAATTTAATACTAGAGCTTAGAAATGAGTAACACCTAATAATCCATGGGCAAATTAAAACTGACAATCTGTGTCTATTACTAGTAAGCCATTTAGTATCCTAAAATTTCAGAGTCAATTGCGGCAACAAGAAAATGATGTCTCCCAAAGTCAGCAGAGCAACACAGAGAATCTCCCACAGGAGCCCAGCCATTTCATGGAGGCAGAGCCTTTTACACATAAACATAATCCTCGCATCATTATGAAAACGGGAAATGAGTAGTATTAATTTACATAGCAAAGGCACAATAATATATTCCTTTTGGAGAGATTTTGTTCAAAATTATTAAATAAAGTTTGGTCCCTTGAAATTCATTTGTAAAATTACTTATATAAAACATTGGTTCCTTAAAAATGCTAAATTAACCCATTATTAATTACTTGGGATTAATACTTGGAAGAATGATTAAGATGACAATAAATTATTTTTTAGAAGGAAATGTGTCAAAAATGAACTCAAGAGTTCTAAGTGCTCAATAAATATTCACAGAAACTGAAATAAAAATCAAATTGAACATGAACTTCTTATCATGATACGTTCATGTCTGTCAGATAAAACTTCTTCCTTAATTAAATTATTACATGGCATTTATAAGACTGAATTGGTGAATATCCTTGGACCAATACCACCAATAGTAAATCAATCCAAGCTGTCTCATTTAATAAGAATGTTTTACAAATTTAAGTAACAATAAAAAGTAATATTTTGTTCTAACAACAGTCAAAGCAGGATTAAAAAACATGATGATATATCCATGTACAATGCTTCATAGTTATCTTTAGAGAGTAGGGACACTTACAGTGGTCTTATCAAATTCAGCCTCGGAAGATGTTGGTGACAGGGGACTTATGGGGCTTAGGGATGGAGAGCTCTCGACACTGGAAACATATTCAGGATCAGGAACATATAAAACCTGGAAGAAAACATTCACACAAACTGAATGTTAATAATTGGATGGTGTTTTACTGGCAAAAACCATTAATAACCTTCAGCAATAAACAGAAAAAATAAAACTTCAGATGAAAAAATATTTATTACCATAATAATTCTAATAAAGAAAATATGTATTTAAATTAACTAGCAAAAATTTAATAATACATACTATCAAGGATAGGATAGGGAAACAATAATTGTTTTATACTATGGGTGTTCCTCTTGCAAGACAATTTTGCAATAGCTAGCAAAATTTAAAATGCACATATCATTACAGCAATTTTAGATATTTACTATAAAAATATCTGTATATAAAGAAAAACAGACATGTTCCCTACAGCAATGTTTACAATAGCAAAAGAGCAGAAACAATTAACAGCTTCTAATGCCTGGTTAAACTAAAATATATAAATACAGTGCAACACTCTACTCATGAAAAACTCTGAGATCATGCTGTGCTTATATGAAACTTTTTCCTAAGTCAACGTTAAATTAAAAAAAGAAAGGCTAGAATATTTCTGGAAGGGGATACAAATTAGTAACTGTGATTGCTCCTGGAAAAAGAAACTAGAAGTCTGAGATAGGATAACTTAATCTTTAAAAATGTTTGAATTTTTTATCATGTACTACCTTGGATATTTTAAGAAGCTCTTTAAAACCAAATTTAAAATACAATTCACAATAATTTTCAATATGTAATAAGAAAAATTCATTTGGATATAAGTGACAGTTAATTTTTTCTTCCAGAGCAAATCTGATTTGTTCAAAGCATGCATAAGATTATTATTCTTAAATTTTCTCTATTATTAGCTATGCTGCAATGAATCTTCTCTATATTATTCCTTAATGATTCTAAACACCAATGCATTAAAAAAAGATACCTGTCCAGTAACAACTGCTCGGGAGAATAACTTATTTAATTGAACAAGTTCATTTGGTGTTGTATCAAATTTCAGGGATATACTATTCAACGAATCCCTTGATTCAACCTGTTTAAAAGAAAACATAAATCATTCTAATTTGTTAAAATAGAAAAAGTCAACTAGGAGGTTTACTGATTATTAATATATTTATGGACCAATCTTATATTTGATTAACAAGTGGTATTTCTATCTTTGGAGATAGGATAACCTGAGAAATTCTATGTTTTGTTAGCAAATGATCTCAAATTATTATGATAGCATAATATGCTTTACCGTAATAAATCACCATTACATGTGAGCCTCTACTTCAAGCAATTTCAAAATACAAAATATAATTTATAAAACACAAACAAGTGGTTTTTATTTTATGAAGACTTTAAAACACTGTACTATTTCTTTAAGTAGTTTCTAAAACATATAACTTCTAGAAATATCCTATTTTATTTTAGCAAAGTATGCCCATTTTACAGACTCACAGATAAAGAACAGAGTGACAGCTGTCAGATGGGAGTCCCCGTTGCAGGCCTAGGTGGAAAGGTGAAAGAATGAAGCCGGGAAAGAAAAACCTCACAGGCACAGACAGCAGTATGATGACCACAAAGGGAAGGGGGTGTAGGAGGAGGTAAAAGAGGGCATAGGGGGAATAAATGGTGAGGGAAGGAGATTTGATATGGGGTGGTGAGCACACAATACAACATACAGATGGTGCATCATAGAATTGTACAACTGAAACCTATATAATTTTATTAACCAGTGTCACCCCAATAAATTCAATTTTAAAAGTATGCCTGTAAACTTAAATTGCTATTTCTAATGATCTTATGTACAGATTCTGCCATTTAAATGCATAAATTAGAAAATATATTTGAGCCCTGACCAGTGTGGCTCAGTTGTTGGGCGTCGTTCTACAAAGCGAAACACTGCCAGTTTGATTCCTGGTCAGGGCACAGGCCTGGTAGGGGTGCGTAGGAGAGGCAAACCAATGGATGTTTCTTTCCCTCTCTCTAAGAGGAAATAAAATCTTTTTTAAAAAGAAGGAAATATATTTGAACCTAAGTTGAGCAACCTCTTTCTGAATCATTAGTATATTTTAATGATCATATTATATATATTTTAAGTCATGGGATTTTGCCAATTATCCTGAAAGAAAAAATCATTTCATCAGTCTACATATTCCTATGGAATCCTCTATAGCAGGGGCATCAAACTCACTTTCACTGGGGGCCACATCAGCCTTGTGGCTGCCTTCAAAGGGCTGAAATAATTTTAGGACTGTTTAAATGTAACTACTCCTTAACTGTTAAGGAGCTGAAATTACGTTTGGCCCTTGAAGGCAACCATAAGGCTGATGTGGCCCCCAGTGAAAATGAGTTTGGCACCCCTGCTCTGCACCTAAGGCATTGTAAGAGCTTCATAGAGAACAAATTTGAGCCCAACTAAGGGGCTTTAGTTCACAAGAGATTTATAATCTGACTGGTAAATAAGACAAAAAAGGTCCTATAAATGAAACAACAAGTGTACTAGAAGTTCTGTGTATAAATAGAGCACCATATTTGTTCCATATTGTTCAGGAAAGACCTTATAGAAAAGATTTAAAGCAAGATCTGGAAGAAGGAATAAGAATTTGAGCATTAGAGAGAAGAGAAAAAACATTCAAAGTAAAGAGTTCAAAAATGACACATTTGAAGACAGAAAAGGATAAAACATATTTGTGGGATACTGTCTCTTCCTCCTAGACCATCCCAAGAATACTCATGGATTTAAGATTTTAGGGAGGTAAGTGGCTAGTTAAATCTAAAAAAAAAAAAAGAATGAGATTAAACAGGCATTTAGAATTATGCCATAGAAGACTTTGAAAATCAGGAATAGTAGGTACGTATGTGGGTGTAAAAAACAATAACTAAATATATTTTTAATGGTTTTACAAAACCAAAGTTATGACAAATATATAAGAAAATGATCTAGTTCTGTTTCCTTCCTCTGTGCAAACCTTGTCTATGCAATGAGTTATGTCCTACTTTATTGAGATAGTGTATGTAAAAGCTCTCTGTAAACAAATTTTATTTTGCGGTAACATCTAAGTTTACAAAGTACTTTTATCAATTATCTTTTACGAAGTACTTTTATTAATTATTACACATTTTGATCTAACAATGATTCCATTAAATGAGATGATAAAATAAAAACCATGAATAATTATAAAACAAGAAAGTTACACGGCCCAAGTGGCATCTTAGATTAGTGGAAACAGGTCTAGGATTAATGAGACCACAGAATAAATGCTGAAAAACCAACATAATGCAACTGTAGTAGATCAGGTTTAAGGTAATGAAAATGTAAAGAGATTAGGGTATGAGATTTTCACAAAAGACTCAATGGAAGACAATTATTCAGTGAGGTTGCGATGATGGTGACAGCAGGTCAGGGGACCAAATGTTAATGAGCAACACATGCTGAATCTTCGAACTCCAAACTGGATGAGTAACAGACTAACGGGAAATGGAAATTAAAAAAACTGAGAGTTGGGCAAGGATGGAGGAAGAATTAGTAAGCGGTGTGCTATCAACTGTTAAGTATGAAGTAGTAGTAGGGGACACAAGCATCTAAAAAGGTATGAACACAAAAAGTTTGGGTCTCACCCCATACAGTTTATGTAATCAAGTTCTTAAGCTCCCAAGTCACAGAATGTGAATGGAAAAGTTAAAAGAAACAAGGGACCACTGACATTTGGAATCAAGAGTGAAACAGCCAGCAAAGGAGATGAAGATACAGTCAAAACGGCAGCAAGGATAACAGAGCAATGAAGCATAATGATAGTAAAATGAAGTACAATTAGTTTCAAGAATAAATACAGAAAATGAGGAGAGGACATATTAAAGAAATAATGGTTGAAAATTTTCCATAATTTATGAATAACATGATTTGTTAAACAAACACAAAAAGCAAAATAAAAATATGTCTGAACCTTGATTTCTTATAGTGGCACTGCAGAACTGTGAAGTTGAAGAAACTTCAAAAACAATGAAAAAACAGAGAAAGAAAGACTGCAGAAATGAACAAAAATAAAAAGGCAACAGATGGACATAAGACAATGGACTACTTACTATATCTAAACTCCTGACAGAAAATAAATGTCAACCTAATAATCTGTTGCCTGACAGCTCAACTACCAGGAATGATGCTTCAATAGAGACTTTTAGGGCCCTGGTGGAGTAGCCCAGTTGGCTACAGTGTCCTCCGGATAAGTCAAGGTTTTGAGTTCAATCCCTGGTCAGAGCACATACAAGCATCTAACAATGAATGCATAAATAAGTGGAGCAACAAATTAATGTCTCTGTCAGTCTCTCTCTCTCTGTCTAAAAGCAAACAAACCACCCCCACCTGAAAAACAAACAAACAAAACCCCTTTTCAAACACTGCCTGATTATCCAATCACAGATCCCTACTGAAACAACTATTCAAGGACCTTAAGAAGGAAAGAAAACTGGAAAGAACAATGAACAGGAAGCAACAACAAAATCCACTGGGTTTGATAATTAGAAAATCATCAGTGACCTTGGAAAAGGCTCCTTCGGTAGAAGGTACAGAGATATTAAAATAACTAATAAGAAAATGATAATGTATACTATTTTTAAGGTCTAATTTTGACTCCTACTGAAAGTGATTTTATAATTAAAAACAGTATGTGTTTGTGTATATATGTGTATATATGTATACATATGTATGATTTTTAACTTTAAAGTTATCTAAAGTATAAAATATAAAGTAAAATAAGTTTATTCTATATTTAGGCAGTCTGAAAACACCTTTAAGTTAGATCATAAATATTTTAGAATAAACACACTTTTGAAAATATATTGTGATATTAAGATACATAGTTTTATTTTAAAAGAAACATAAGGTTATATATTTTCCTAAATACAAAAATCATGTTACATTAATATTTTATATAAAAATGTTTATGAAGATCTTAAAAATCATAATAAGAATAGAATATAAGAGTAGTATCTTAATTTCAGAATTACATTTGTTTCTTTCTTTTAAGGTTTGGCATGGGAAATACAGGGTTAAGAAATGAAAAAAAGACTAAATAAAGGCATGCTGGAGGATGTTTCATAATGTCTCTGGTGAATACTTACTTGATTATATCCAAAGGTCTATTTGGGATAGACTAAATAGACCTTTGGTCTATTATCATCTTAATGATATTTATATCATTAAGAAAATAATAGTAATTTCAAATTTCAATTAACCTTCCCCTTAAAATAATGGTTTTTAATTTGAATTTTGCTATAGGTAACATAAGTTTTATTGAATTACCAAAACAAAGAATGGTAAACTCCTAGATTCAAAACCAACCAAACTTACACAATTCTGTATAGTTACATGGTTACACATGTAGATAACATCTTATGCTTCATTCTTATAATCTCAAGCCTTACACTCAAGAATACATCAAATGCCATTACTCAATATTTTACTGTTTGAACTTACAGTGTCAATTTCTCAACAATACAGAGAAGGTAGAAGCACACTCAATTTAAGTTTATAATATGCTTTAAGAAGGTTTTTTTTTTAGATAGTAAATATGTTTCTACCCTAAGTTATCTGGTTCCTAACCTTTTAAAAATACTTAAAATAGCAAATTATGAATTATACAATATATAAAAATAAAGTATAACTCGAGATTTTGGTAATTGGTTCAATTTTAAGGATTCATGAAAAACAGTTAAGATTCAAACACAGGAGGATTTCACTATGACACAAACGCATAGATTGTTTTAAATTGATATTTTCTTCATACATTATATTACCATATTAGAAAAACACAAAATAACACAAAATTAAGCTCAGTCACAATAAATGCTTTATAACATATTGCCTATCTAAACTAACAAGATTTACATTCAATCAAATAAACAGCACAGCCAACACTAAAGTCAATTTCTTACTTCCCTTTTCCATAGTAACCAGAAAAGTGAAAAGCTGGCTGCAGGGAGATCTGAGGATCATTTCTGAAGATAGAAAGAAGCTCCACTTTCAGAGCTAAAAGAAACTTAGCTATAAATTAGTATAAATAATCTAATGTGAGAGGTTATTCTGGAAGATTAGTATCAACTTATCTTTTAAGTATTGTATCTGCCATTTTCATTATCATTAGCACTGCTGAGAATAAAATGAAGATCACATTTCTAAAAAAGTTAACACTTTCTTAAAAGCCTAACCTAATGAAAACTATTGTAGCATAGGAACTTTGACTCCAACAAAGTAACATCAAATTTAAATCAATTTTTTGAAATATCTTTGTATCGCACTTAATTTCTCTTAAAGAAAAATCCTAAAATACAATAAACAATTAATAATAATAATGCTATTATTAATAAAACAGTTGCCAAAGGTACAGATTTCTAAATAATGCAATTAATGGCCCTAGCTGGGTCGTTCAGTTGGTGCAGCATCGTCTTGATACACCAAGGTTGTGGGTTTGATCCCCGGTCAGGGCACATACAAGAATCAACCAATGAATGCATAAATAAGTGGAACAAAAAATCAATGTTTCTCTCTCCCCTCTCCTCTTCCTCAAATCAATAAATAAAATTTATTTTAAAAAGGCAATTAACAATCCTTGTCTTATTTACAGTATAAACAAAGAATATTTTAAGACTTAAAAAGACTGCAAAGATAAATCGACTTTTTCAAAAGCAAATAACTTACAGTATACTCAATAGTCCCTTTAGGTTTCTGAAAAGACATTCGTCTCCCGTCTTTCTTGTCCAGGGTCTTCTTTTGTCCAGTGTCTGGAAAAAAATATGAAGCAAAACTCTTTATTATATCATGTCCCTTTCAGAGTAATATTAAAGATTGCTAAATAAAGCTTACTGGGCTGATATCTATGAGATTCACTAGTAATACAGCTTGTTCCCTGGGATTCTCTGCTCTAAAATATAATCAACTGTCAAAAAAAGGGAATGTACTTCCTCCCTGCTTGCTCTAAGGACAGACCAGTGTGAAATGCTAATAGTTGGAAGTAAATTCAAAACATAAGTAACTGTCAACAGAAAGGAAGTTATAAAAAACTAAATTATGAATCATTTCTTTCAACACAGCTAATCTGATTAGTTGAAGATACATATACTTATTATTAACTAAACTACGTCGAAAAAATATAACATCAGTCCTTGCAAGAGAAAATAGTTCTACTTCTACAATCCAATGAATCTAGAAATATTTAATTGTTCTCCCTTTGCTTCAATCTTAACTGACATTTTGACTACCCTAGAGATTTTATGTATCTAATTAGCTCAGCTGGGTAAATAGTTCTAATGAAGCACTAATAATAAAAATAATACTAATTATCAAGCCTAAATCCCAAGACAGTCAGCTCTGCAATACTTAAAAAAATCCTAATATGTTCCTGATCAGCAAGGGTAACCCAAGTCTCTATTATTAATCACACAGCATCTTCATATTTTCCTCATAGCACCCGGCACCACTCAACTTTTTTTTACTCTCCCACTAAACTGTAACCTACATACACCATGTTTACTTGGTTCCACAGTGCCCCCATGGTGTCTAACAAATGGCCTGCCACATGGCGAGCACCCAATTTAAATGAACTAATATTCTGAAGCAACAACTTGAACTGTACCTAGAACTACCTTATAACTTGTCATTAATTTTGCATAAAAAAGTGGAGAAAGAATTATGGCTCATCCACTGAACTCTACGAGGATATACTAATCTCCATCCATCCCAGGAAATTCCAGTGTGCAGCCAGTGCTGAGAACCAATGCTCTACAACAATATTGGCTAATGATGTGCTTCTGCAATAACAGAAATGCTTTCTATCTACTTTGTCTAATAGGTAGCCACCAGCCTTGTGGTTTCTGAGTACTTGAAATGTAACTAGTGAAACTGAAAACTGACTTTTTAAATTTCACTTAAATTAATTTAAACTAAAATAGCCACATGTGCCTAGTTGTTACCATATTGGACAACGCAGATATAAAATCTAGAATATGGATTCCTCAATTCAATTCCTCACTAATCACATTTCAAGTGCTCAATAACCACATCTGCCTAGTGACCACCACAATGACAATAAAAACAGAGAACATTTCCATCATCACAGCAAGTTCTACTGAGTGGTACTGCTCTGGAAAATCTAAAGTCTAGAGTTTTGACTACATGATCTAAAATCTGTAGTTTATAATCTAGTACCTACTCCCCAGTTAAGACAGACCATTAGATATAACTGCAACTTCGCATTGCTCTGGACCTGTCGAAAACTGCTTTTAATAATTTGCATTTTGTTGTTACACCACTGAATTATATTAAAGAATAGTGTAGAAAATTAGCTTTTTAAATTAATATCTGCATTTACTATGAAGATGCTGAGGATACTCTTGCTATATGAAAGGTTTTGTGAAATTTCTTCTCTTTATTTTCACCAACAGAAATAGTTGTTTCTCCTGTCCGCCTAAGCAACAGGGTTATCTTTATCTTAGCGATACTGTGACTCATGTCTCATCACATTTCCCTTTTTCATTGATTGCTAAAAACAAAGGCAAATTTTGACCTTTCTCTAAGACATAAATGTGACCTTAAAACAAGTCCCTTTTTTTGTACTGACATTATTCATTCACCAAAATGTATCAGGTCATTTAATGTAAGTTTGCTGGTAGTCATGAAGGGAGCCTTTATATGCAGAAAAAAACTGTTTCCAGTTACTTTACTTTTAAACAAATGTTTGCTTTATTGAAACACAAATATAAAAACCTAGTTTCCCCTTAAACCTTCCACTATGAAGTACATTCTATTTATAAATCTAGTAAATTTTAACATACTTTCTAAGATGATGTTGACAGTTGACCAATTCAAACAGAAAAACTAAGTATTCTTATATAATCCTATTTATAAATGGGTAATTAAACTCTCTCACATATATTAAACTGCATTTACAAATTTACTATATTCAACCTTTAATTACCTCTAACCTTTCTAAGAACTCTAGTAAAACATTACAATAGTATTAACTATAATGAATTTAAGTTCTCTTAAACATTCCAAGTTTCTAAATTTAGACAGATGCTTGTACCTTTTAGCTTAAAATCACTAACAAAAAACAATTACACAAGTATTCATTTTAAATTAGATTCATAGGACTAATTTGGATGTGCTCTTAGAGACCTACTTCTCCAAAATATAACAAATATTTTGAAACCAACCTTATTACAAAAGTAATGATGCTAATGAGCATTTGAAAAATTTCATCATTTCTATGTTTACTTCTAACCATACCATGGAGAAAAGACTTATCTGCTACAGAAAGAGTAAAAGTGTGGTCCTAAGACCAGTAGCATCAGTGCTACTTGGAAAATTGTTAGAAGTACAAATTATGGGGCCCAACTCAGATCATTGAATCAGAAACTCTGTGGAAGGGGTCTAATATTTTTGTTTGAACTACAGATTTCTACAATAACAGAAATGCTTTCTGTCTACACTGCCTAATATGGTAGCCACCAGCCTTGTGGTTTCTGAATACTTAAAATGTAACTAGTAAAACTGAAAACTGACTTTTTAAATTTCACTTTAATACCAAAGAAAAAAATTTTTTTGGTCAGTGGTATTAAAGAAGGCACTGAAGAACATCATCTAAGAGATTTTGAACAGTATGAGAAAATTGAAGTGACTGAAATCATGACTGACCAAGGGACGGGCAAAAAGAGAGGCCTCCCTTTGTACCCTTGATGATCATGGCTCTGCAGACAAGACTGGCATTTGAAAATACCATACTATGATTGGCCAGGACTGTCAAATAAGGAAAGCCCTTTCTCCCATTCAAGTACTAACCAGGACTGACCCTGCTTAGCTTCCAAGATCAGATGAGATCGGGTGTGTTCAGGGTGCTATGGCGATAGACAAAAAGCCCTTTCTAAGTAAGAGATGGCTAGTGCTCTATCCAGCCAGAGGCCGAAGTGGTTCTGGAAACTTCAGAGTGGTTGTGGAGGTGGTTTTGGTGGGCATGACAAATTTGGTCATGGAGGAAACTTCAGTGGTTGAGGTGGCTACCTTGGTGATGGTGGATATGGTGGCAGTGGGGATGGCTATAATGAATTTGGTAATGATGGAAGGAATTTTGGAGGTGGTGGAAGCTACAATGATTGGGGCAATTACAGCAATCGATCTTCAAATGCTGCACCCATGAAAGGAGCAAAGTGGAGGCAGAAGCTCTGGCCCCTATGGTAGAGGTCGATACTTCGCCAAACCAGGAAACCAAGAGAGCTACGATGGTTCCAGCAGCAGCAGCAGCAGCAGCAGCAGCAGCAGCAGCAGCAGCAGCGGCAGCAGCGGCAGCAGCGGCAGCAGCGGCAGCAGCTAAGGCAGCAGCTAAGGCAGCAGCTAAGGCAGCAGCTAAGGCAGCAGCTAAGGCAGTGGCAGAAGGTTTTAATTGCTATCAGGAAACAAAACTTAGCAGGAAAGGAGAGCCAGAGAAGTGACAGGGATGGACACTACAGGAACGAATTTGTGGACTAGGCCACGCCAAGCACAGTGGTGACAGGGTGTAGCTGCTACGAAGAAGACATGCTTTAGACAATACTCATGTGAATGGGCAAAAACCTCAAGGACTGTATTAGTGACTAACTGTATAACAGGTTATGTTAGCTTCTGTTCAATGGAAAGAGTAAAAACATTCCAACAAAGGGTTTTAATGTAGATTTTGTTTTGAGCTGATGCTATTGTTTGCTAAATGTAATAATAGTCTGATCGTGATGCTGAATAATATCTTTTTTTAAAAAATGTGTAAAGTTAGCCTACTCTGAAGCCACCTTGGTAAATTACCCCGACAGTGTAAAGTTAGAACCATTCCTTCCAGGTGCCAAGTTCCATATGAAATTTATTTACAATCTGCTTGGTCACAGAAGTCATTGACTTCAGAAACCTTGGTGTAGTTGAATAGACAGTTCCTGTGTTGTGGCCTGGATGGAGTCCACTGTTTAGAGGGTCAACCAAGCCGAGTTATGGAGTTTTACTTGGTTATCAGTGATTGCTGGCACACCCTATGCAATATATGATATATATAAAATGAATTATGGTACCAGATAAAATTATGAAGTGTATCGTCATTATCATGTGTAATCAATAAATGATTTAATATCCTCTTGAAAAAAAGAACACAGAAAATACAAGAGACTTCACAGCTATCCTGTGAGGTAAGCAATAATTCTAAAATAGGCAAATCTACCCCAAGCTTGAAAACTACTGGACCAAGGAAACAATATTATGCACTCGAACTTAACTGGAGTTGCCATCAGAGCAGACTGGGGTTGCGTAAGATGTTCTTCTCCTTCCCCACCCCTCACTTTAAGAAGTCAGCCAAAGAGTGTAGGCATCTAGAGTTATCACCTTCCAATGGTGACCAACACTGAGTTGTTTTTTAAGTCAGTCATGTGTCATTTAATGACGGAGACATTCTGAGAAATGCAGTGTCAGGTGACTCCGTCACTGTAGGAACATCTCAAAGTGCACCTGGAGGTAGGGCCTACTACACACCCAGGTTCTATGTGCTTCAGTGTATTGCTCCCGGGTTACAAACTTGTATAGCACGTCACTGCACTGACTACTGCAGACATCTGTAACAAAATGGGAAGTACAATATATGGATATGTAAACATATCCAAACAGATTAAATCAAGCACAAGAGAAAGTGATGCAATCATGACATGCAATAAACACAAGATATATCTGAGGCTGCTACCAGAGTAACATGGCACTGTTTTACAACAGACTTTTTATTTTTTATAAGTAGAAAGATTACACTTAACAATAAAAGTACAGCATAGTAAATATATAAACCAGTAGCATAGTTGTTTATTATCATTTGATGTACTGTAAAAAATTATGTACAATTGGCAGGACAGGTTTGTTTAACCAGCATCACCACAAATGTGTGAGCAATGTGTTGTGCTATGATGTTAAGAAGGCTATGACATCACTAGGCAATAGCAATTTTTCAGCTCTATTATTATCTTATAGGACCACCATCATCTGTGTGGTCTCTCACTGACCAGAACATTGTTTTGTGGTGCCTAACTACAGTTACTATAATAATTGGTACTCTGAATCCTTTAGTGCCACTTGTTCTTCCCTGTGTTCAAGATAAACTTTTATCTTAACTGTCCATGTGCAGTTAATGTGCATCTGCGATTTCCAACCTAAAATTTATCTAACTGGTATAACACATTCATTGGATTTTGCATTTTCAGCTCAGTCACCTTAATGTCCTTCTAACTCTAAAGAAATTTCAATGACAATCCATCTTCTCCTTTATCTAATGTGTTTCGACTTTAACATCATACATAAAAGAATTTTGCATTTATTCTTCTCACGTTTTCCCTCTGTCTCACAAAGCCATAACTCTTAGAAATACGAACATAACACGAAATGGATTCTACATCTTTTTTCTTGCCTGGCTCAGTTTCTTCATGAGGAAATTGAGATAAGAACAGTACCTATCCTACAGAGTTGTTATTACGATTAAATAAAAATATTTGCTAGTGCCTGCTCCATGGAAAGTGTTGTTAGCACCTATTGTTCTTGTTGCCATTTCCCCCCAAAGACACTGTTTTAATTACTAAAAATATAAAGAAAGTTTAAATTGGATTGAGATGTGTTTAAAGTACACTGTCATCAAGTGAGAAAATAGCATTGACATACAGGGCAGTTTATGATAAAAACTACAGTAAATTAAGGTGAGACTAAACTTGTTAAATCTATTTATTTGTATTTTTTATTACCATAGGACCTGGCAAAGTGAATAACTTTAAAGGCTATATAATAATGCAAACTTTTAGTCATGCCTCCAAATAAGCTATACTCAAGGTCTGAAAATTTTTTTAATCAAATAATTTACTCTAAGCTGGAACAAGAATTGTATCATAAGACTTTTTTTAAAAAATCCTCACCTGAGGATATGTTTATTAATTTGAAAGAGAGAGAGAAACATCAATTCAGTTGACTCTCCTACATGCCCTGACTAGAGATAAAACCCACAACCTTTTGGTGTATAGGACAATACTCCAACCACCTTAACCACTGGGCTAGGGCTCATAAGACTTTTTCTTTGTAATTGTTATTAACTAGAGCAATGGTGTGATAAGCTCCTTAATGTGTCTAAGAATCAATTATGTTTTTCCTGAAGGGACTATGTAATGTTGGAGTCAGCAAACACTAAAAGCTGGTAAGAGCAAAAGCAGCCACTGTGGAGTAGAATAAAAAGGCATGAGTAACACTATTAACTATTAACAGTTCAGTATGTGGTTTGTTTATAGAAAGAGTAAAATCAGAAACATTTGACCAAAGTTTCATCTGGTCCCTCCTTATAACATGTCAATGGTAAAACTACTTGATCAACATCATCACTAAACATGAAATAATGAGAAGCAAGATCAGTAACAACAAACAGCATGCTGGAGTGCAACCAATGTACAAACGTGGTCCAGAGTGTGTGCAAGGAATACTGCTACAACACACAGGACATTTTGAAGAACTGAAGGAAGGGTGGCAGACAACTGGAAACTTCAGCAGCTGTTATGAAAGTCTCAAATTAGGGGAGTCACAAGCAGAAGAAATCCCTCAAACTGACAGATACTCATTCTGAAGGACCCTTAGAAAGATACACTTATTCTAAGAATGGCAGGGGATGATCAAATTATTGCTTAAGCACTTATTTCTTACACTGACTTCAGAACTCTGTAGGCATAACTTCAGAGACCTACATTTTTAACCCCAACTGCTATTTTCTAGCTGTACTACCCATCATTTTCACTAGTCTGTTCCAAAAGAAAAAAAGACCTCTAGAATTGCGAACCTTTGATGTTACCCAATTAAGCTCATTTACAAGCAAGAAAATACAGGTCAGAAGAGATTAGCTTGTACAAATTCTTTCAGCAAGTTAATGCTAGGATATACCTGCCCGCCTGATTCATGGTCCTAACTGTGACATCACAAGGCCTCTCTAACTTGTTTCAGAGGTTTAGGGGCATCATAAATTTTAAAGGGGGTCAAATATATGGTGACAGAAAGACTAGGCATGCACAATGCAATATACAGATGATGTATTATAAAATTGTACATTTTTGTTATTAATAAATGCCACCCCAATAAATACAATAAAAATAAAAATAATAAATGTGTGATGAGTTCATAAGCAGCTTCAATAAAAGAGGAATTGGTACAGCAGTTTGAAGCTGCAACTCTGAAGGAGTGGCAGATATAGCAGTGCACTAAATACACGTTTTTGAATGAGTGAATCAGATGTAAATGTTTGGCATATTTATTAAAATAGTGATCATATTCCTTCCTCAAGTTATGCCACATATTTCTGAATTCTCCATCTAGCAGGGGTGTACAACATGCGGCCTGGGGGCTGAGTGCATCTCAGAAAGGCCGTGAATGTGGCCCAACACAAAATCATAAATTTACTTAAAACATTATGAGATTTTTTGTGTGTTTACATGTCAAAATGTATTTAACGTGTGGCCCAACACAACTCTTCTTCCAGTGTGGCACAGAGACGCCAAAATGTTGGACACCCCTGATACAGGCTGGTCAAGTGTTAGTTGTTTTCAATTAGGCAACTGTAATGGATTTTTAAAAAATCTTTTTTCCAAATACTTCAAAGTTCCAGTCCTCATTTCTGGTCCCACCTTTAAAGAGGAAATTCTGCATCTGGCTAATATCCTTCAAAGCAGAAACAAATTACCTTTTTTTTCATTTTCTAATTCCATAATTAGAAATTCTAATGACAAGATATTTTATGTAAAATGAGGAAAATTATTAAAAGGGGTCACGCTAAAATTAGATTTCAATAGTCAAGTTCCTTCGAAGCTTTAATTACAGTCATACATACAAAGATCAACAAAAGGTGTTGATCTTTGTTTCATTGTTATAAAATGTTTCATTTTTATAAAATAAATGGCATGATGTGGGGTTATAGATTATATATATTTTTGTGCTTTTGTCTATTTTCCAAACTCTAATGCTCATAGTCACTCATACTATCAAACAAGTAACAAAAATAAAACATACTTAATAACTAGAGCAGTGATTTTTCAACCAGTGTGCCCTATGCGTTTTTAAAATATGGAACACTTGACTACTTACTTAGTCAGGGGCACTGACCTCTTTTCCCTTGAACTGTCAAACTGAAAAATGACAGCAGCCAACACAACATAGCTGACGATTTAAATGAATCAAAATTATAACTATTTTTGGTCAGACAGGCAAAAATATATCTTTTGGTATGCCGCAGAATCTTAATTAGTTTACGTATGCCATGAGATGAAAACGGTTGAAAATTGCTGTAAGCAACTTTAGACGAAGCCGACAACATTGGAGAAGTTATCACATGCTAATACTTCAACAAGTGCTTCTAAAAATTCCGTAAGTATCAAATATTATACCATTATGACTGACAGATTTTTTTAAAGAATAGCATTGTACAGAGACACTATGAGGATCGAAAACTAATCTAGCAGTCGGTATAAAGGGCAAGTGAGAAAAAAGTTTCTAGGTTCTGCCACATGCATTTCGTAAAACATGCAGCCTTACGAAATACAGGGCACAAAATCAACTAGTTCCAGTTTAAGTTAAGCATTTTCTTTTCCATAGTACTAAGTGCTGAAGAGAACCCTAACAGTTGGCAGATATCACAAAGGCTGACCCAAACCCAAAATAAGCACAGCGGTCTTAAGGACCTCAAAGATGAAAAAGACGGCAGTCATAATCGGGTTAATAATATTTACCTCCCAGGGGGAGGGAAAAGCGAATGGATCCTACCCTTGAAACACTTGGCGGGGTAAAGAAACTCGGCTCCAGGTGAAGCAAGCAGGAAGGGCAGAGCAGGAAGAGCTCCGACGCACCCGGCAGAGAGTTTCCCGTCCCGGCGCAGACCGAGCGCTCCCACTCACCCAGCCCCGGCCCGCCGCCACCTGGCCCGGCACCCCGGGCCCCGCGACCCCTGCCCTCCCGGTTCCAGTCCAGCCCCTGACAGGGCCGCGCACCGCCACCCAACCCTCAGCCCGAGTCCGCCACGCGGAAGGCGAAGGAAGGCTGGGCTCACCAGGTCCCTCCGGGTTGGACGGCGCAGGGGGCCGAGGGGGCCGAGGGGGCCGAGGGGGCGGGGATCCGCACCCGGGGTCCCCAGGGGCGGGCTCCCTCAGGTAGTCCTCGAAGCACACCTGCCGGGCTTCGCCGCCACCCCCGAACCCCCAGAGGCGGTTGGCCGTGCCCCGCAGAAGGCGCCCGCTCTTCCCCGTGATCGTGATCAGGTAGTCCATGCCGCCGCGGGGCAGGGACCGACCAGGCCAAGGGTCTCCCCGGCATCCGCCACACCCGACAAGGGGGCGGTGGCTCCGAGCGCCACACTGGGGGCGGGGTGGGGGAGAGGGCGTCCGTAGCGTGGCCCCGGGGCGAACCATCAGAGAAGCACGCGCCGGGGGAGCAGAAGCCTGGCAAAAGTTTTGAAAAGTTTTTGTTCTTGCTTCCAAACACCCAGACAGGCAAAACTGAGCTTCTAAAGGAGGTACACACCTCCTAGAATAGCTGCATACGTTGAAAAGCTGGCGATTTTTCAGCAAGCCGATGGCCCCATCTGCTCCTCCCCCACGACTGCCGGGCTCCTATGGAGCAGCCTGTCCCGCCCTGCCAGCCCCGACCCGTCCCGACGCAACCGGACTTTAGGAACTGCTGGGGGAGTGGGTGGATTATAAGCGCTGTGGCCGGAGGGCTGAACTGGGAATGAAAGTAGCCCAGGGGAGGTTTTGCTGTCTTTTTATACACTTTGGGGGCCTGGGGGAGCAGTGGCAAAAAGTTTCGCTGCGGCCGGGGTGGGTGGGTGGGGGCGTACAATCCACGTGAAACTTCTGCGGCTTGTAATTTTGAAAGGCGGGGTGGAGAGAGGGAAGACGGGAAGGTTAGTTTTAAGGTAAAACTGCAATCATAGTTCAAATAAAACCAACCCAGATAGACAAAATGCTTCTTAGGAAGCATTATGAGACCGTCGTCGTCAAATAAAGACATTAATAGTTACGTTTAAGTTTCGTGGTGGCATGAATCGGGTTCTGTAAGCAAGGTAATTGAGAGCATCAACGCAGATGATGCCCTTATCCTCCTTTAAGCAGAGAAAGAGCGATGACTTTCGACAGATGTTTACTACGCGATTGATTTTGTCACCAGTGATATCTGGTTATTCGTTTCACGTCGGTTTACAGCTTTTTTAGGTTTTCTTAAGCTTTTTTTTTTTTTACCGAAACATTAAAAGACTTCCTCCTTATCCTTTTTAATAAATTGATTGATCTTTTTCCCACCATCACTGATTTCCGCTTAAAAATTCTTACTAAGTTGGACAAAGTTCACCACTCTAACATCAGGATCACCTATATACCTGTTAAAAATATAAAAATGTTTGGACATTTTTATATTTTTAGATTAATATTACCCCAGACTGTAATTCCCAGTGTTTGTGAGAAAGGACGCAGGAATATGCATTTGCGCGTGTTCAGATACACCGTTTGGGAAAGCATGCCCCAGATCCCCTGTACCTCCTTTGCTCCCCTTGGGCAGAGTGCTAAGTGGCTCCTCGTTTTTCTGCGATTTCTATTTGGTAAGGAAGACTTACCATGCTCAGTAAGTACTGCTTCTAAGATCTCAGAGAGCTTTCAACATCGAATTTCAATGACTGAAATCTAATCCTGATGAACTAAATTGAAATTGTTTTCTAAGATATTTTACATCTTGAAATTTGTCATTTGGTCTGTGATACTCATACCCAAAAGCGTCTGAATATTTTACACCTGATTACATTTGGCACTTTTACATGCAACCTTGGCAGGCACCTGTTCAAATACTGTTTTACAGGCAGTTAATCCACTTTTTTCCCTGCTTCTATTTCATGGAAATCTAGAGCTGACGGAGAAAAAAAATGTATAACCTTGATGATTAAGAACTTTACTATTTTTTATTTAAACCAAGCTAAGTTATAATGGCTTCGAAATCATTTTACTTATGTAATCACCTTTTTTATTCTTTACATTTGTTGTCTGAACCATCACCATTCTCCAGAAATGATCAAATTCAAGCATTATCAAATTCATTCATTACTCAAGCATGTTACTTCACTTTCTTCATGAAATCATAGGCCATCTTCAAAAAATCATAGGCCATCAGATGTGAACACTCTCACTTTTCTTTTTCTCTTCAGTCTACAAGTTCGTCTTCATATTTTGCCTCAGAAGGAAGTCCTTATTTCCTGCAAATGCCTCTTCTTTAAATTAACTCTTGATCTTAGTCTGGTGTCTTTTGGGTATAACTATAACTTGCCAGTCTTAATTATTCCTCTATGTTGTATTATTTTATTCTCCATTCTGGTTCCTGCCCCCTTATCCTATCTATTTCCTCCACATCAACCCTTCCTAGCCTTAAAAAAAAATTCCTTTCATTAACATAATGATTTAAAAACTATATAATTAATCTGTTAGAAGTATATAATTCAATGTTTGTTAGTATATTTACACAGTTGTTAAACCATCACCAAAATCTAATTTTCAAACATTTCTGTCACCAAGAAAAGAAACCTATCCATTCCCACCCCAAGATGTAGGCAACCATAAATCTACTTTGTCTATAAAGATTAAAATAAAAAAACACTGATGTCTTGAAAAAATCTATTTTGTCTCTGGATTTGCCCTTAATAGACATTTCATATAAATGGAATCATACAATATCTTGTCTTTAGTGTCTGGCTTCTTACACTTAAATGTTTCTGAAGCTTATTGATATTGTAGCATGTATTATTAACTTCATTCCTTTTTATTGCCAAATAATATTACATTATATGGATATATGGCACTTTATTCATTCATAAATTAATGGACATTTGGATTGTTCACACTTTTTGGCTGTTATAAATAAGGTTTCTTGAATACCTATGTACAAAATTTTTTTGTGGACATGTGTTTTAGTATATACTTAGGAGTGGAATTGTTTATTCTTTTTTTCTTAATAACATAGTGTAAATTAAGATGTACAATGTGATGACTTGATAGAGGTGTATATTGCAAAATGGTTGCCACAGGTTAATAACACACCTCCATTAACTCATAATTGCCATTTATGTGTATGTGTTGTGGTGAGAATATTTAATATTTATCCTTAGCAACTTTCAAGTATATAATAAACTATTGATAACTATAGTCACCATGCTATAATTAGATTCTCAAAATTTATTCATTTTAAAATTGGAAGTTGGTAACATTTGAGCAATATCTCACCATTTCTCCAACTCACAGGCCCTTGTAACACTACTCTACTCCTTGTTTCTATGCATTTAGCTGTTTTTCATAGATTCCACATGTGAGATCACACAGTATTTATCTTATAGCTGAATAATATTCTATTCCATATATATAGATGTATATATTCATATCTCCTTTATTCATTCATCCAATAATGGGGAGGGGGTGCAGATATCTCCTTAAGAGAGTGATTTCATATCCTTTAGATATACGCATAAGTGGGATAGCTGGATCATATGATAGTTCTATTTGAAATTTTTTGAGGAACTTCCATACTGTTTTGCACAGTGACTATACCAATGGTGTCCAGGGGTCCCTTTTCTCCACATCTTTACCAATACTTGTTATCTATTGTCTTTTTTATAATAGCCATACTAACAGGTATCTCATTGTGGTTTTGCTTTGCATTTCCCTAATGATTAATGATGTTGAACATCTTCTCATGTACCTATTGGCCATTTGTATGTCATCTCTGGAAAATGTGTACAGAGGTCCTCTGCCTATTTTTAATTGGATTTTTTTTCTATTAAGTTTATGAGATCCTTGTTTGTTTTGGATATTAACCACTCATCAGATAGGCTGCAAATATTTTCTCCCATTTCTTGGGTTGCATTTTCATTTTGTTGGTGCTTCTTTTGCTGCACAGAAGCTTTTTAGACTGATGTGGTGCCACTAGTTTATTTTGCTTTTGTCACTTATGCTTTTGGCGTCATATCCAAAAAAAAAGCCACTGCCAAAAATAATGTCAAGAAGCTTTTTCCCTATGTTTTCTTCTAGGACTTTTATGGTTTTAGGTTTCACATTTCAGTCTTTAAACCATTTTGAGTAATTAATTTTTGTGTGTGATATAAGTTAGGGTCCAATTGTATTCTTTTACATATAAATATCCAGTTTTCCCAATACCATTTATTAAAGAGACTGTCCTTTCCCCATTGAGTATTCTTGGCTCCCTCGTCAAATACTAGTGGCCAGTATGTGCATGGTTTATTTCTGGGCTCTTGATTCCGGTCCACTGGTCTATGTGTCTGTCTTTACGTCAGTACTATACTGTTCTGATTACTATAAGCTTTGCAATACAGTTTGAAATCAGGATGTGTTCTTCTTTCCCAGGACTGCTTTGGCTATTTGGGGTCTTTTATAGTTTTACATTAATTTTGAAATTGTTCTATTTCTGTGAAAAAATGCCACTGAAATTTTGATAGGGATTGCACTGAATATGTAGAGCAAATTTGGATGATATGCACATTTTAACAATAATAAAGTAATAGGTAAGAACGTGGTGAGAAAGGACTTATTGATGCCATCTTACTGCTTTGGGGCTGTTATGTAGTTCTGTTCCTTGGTTCCTTTCTTCCTCTCTTCTTGTCTTTCTTTGTAAATTAATAATTTTCCATAGTGGAATGCTTTCATTACCTTCTTTTTATGTTTTTGGTGTCTTCTGTAGTTGTTTGCTTTCTAGTTACCAAATAAAACATTTTATAACAGTCTTTTTTAAGCTAGTAACTTAATTTCAATAGCATATAAAGACTCTACGCTTCTACTCCTGCCCTTCTACAATTTACCTCTTTTTATAGTCTATCCAATAACAAATTATTGTAACCATAGTTTTTAAAAAATACTTTTACCCTTTAACCTTTTTAATAGAGTTAAGCAATTAACACACCACCATATTATAGTTTTAGGATATTCTGAATTTGACTAATTACCTTTACCACTGTGATTTATATTTTCTGTGTTACTAATTTGTCATCCTTTTATCTCAGACTGAAAAATTCCTTTTAGCTTTTTTTTTTCTTTTTTCTTTTTTTTTTTTGGTAAGGCAGATCTAGCAGTGATGAAGTCCCTCAGCTTTTGTTTGAGAAAATCTTTTTCTTTCCTTAATCTCAAGGGAAGTTTTCTTACGTGGTATCCTTGGGCAGGTATTTCATTAGATAGAAATGTCAGCATTCAAATTTCTGATGTGATAAGCAGAATCACTGATAGACTCAATAAAGTGAACTAGTTAGAGATTTTTTTTTGTAAGTGTTAAGAAAATATAGAAATGAATCTGTTATTTACTTAGTACATCTGGATCTCTCAATAAACATAAAGTCCAAACTGAGAGATAGCCAAATTGGTTACCTTGACATTAACCCTATCTTTATTCAAAGCCTTCGTGATTCTTTTTCCACAAAGGCTTATGCTAGCGTTCAAACTCCTTATCATGTGGGACTCTCACTTGTGCCAAAATTACCACTGCAAGGAGATTGTTGTTTGGACATAGCCATGATCAAAACACCAGAGCGTATGTGATAAAGATTTAATGTGGCCTTACAATAGAACAGGAAAGAGCTTAGTATTGATTAAAAACTAATTCCCCTCCAGTAGATGCCAACCTTGGGTATAATCATTCCAAACCCTATTAAAACCAAGTAACTTTTTCTCAGTTTGAAAACTGTCTTAAAAGTGTTAACTATACTACCTTGTCAGAAATAACATATATAGTAATCAAGCAAGGACCCAGAAATACCATTGTTAAGAATTGTAATAGAAACTAGGGTCACAGCAAGTCACATCAACTTACCGTAGGAATATTTCAGGACTATTTGTATGCCCTATCAAAGATTATAATTACCATTATATAATTGTAGTCCCAAGTACTCCGTGCCTGGAATGTGGTAATTTCTGATTTTGGATCAGTTTCACTTAGTTTATTGAACAAGTGCCAAAAGAAACTGCCATTTATGCCCAAAGTTGAGAAAACTTAATAAGGCTTTGAAAGTCTTTGGATCAAACCCCTAAAGAGGAGTGTTACAAAGACAAACATTCATGTTCCCTTTCTTTTACAGATTTCTTCTTTCACTGTGGGTTTCTTTCTCTTTCTACTGCCTGTCCTGTGTGGGATTGTGGTAGAGTGTGCATTTCTATGGATGGAACTGTATGCATCCCATTAAGTAGTCTACCCTCTGTCCGTTTGTCTTTCTGGACTCTTCCTCTCCAACCTTGTCCCACTTCTCTCTTAATTTTATATCAGGTCCTTACATGTTGCTACAACTTCTTATTTATGTTATTAAATAGAATTTTGATATTTAATGTTCTTACTGTACAAAAGCTGATAAGTAAAGCATATGGAGATGTATATTAAATGCTTTATTTTAATATATCATTTTTAGGTTAATATTAAATATTTTAAAGTTATATAATATTGGGTTGGTGGAAAAGTCCGTTTAGTTTTTTCTGTAAAATAAAAGATACATTTTTCATTTTCATCAATCACTTTATTGATTTGGATATTTTGAGTATGTCGGCTATCTCCTTCGTGGTAGAATGTTGATTGTTCTCAATTTGATTGCTATCTACTTCAGCTGATCTACCCAACTGTGGAGCATTGGCCAATGAGAAATCTCTAGCACAAAAGTTAGTAAAACACTTTTTTGACACATTCAGTCAATGACAGCACCTTCTCTGTCCACTGCATAAATCTTTTCTTGGGTTTCAGTTGCATTTTTCCCTTTCTTGAAATAATAAAGCATAATATGCCAAAATGTTGCATATTTTCTTCCATCTTCAATTTTAAAATGGCTACATGAAAATTCACCAATTTTGATTTTTTTTCAACACAAGCTGAGTGATAGCTGTCACAATACAATCTAACAGAATTGTTTCTCATGAAGTTAAAGGCAGCTGAGTGCTACTAGAGCATCTTACAGAAAAAAACAAATGATCTTTTTGGCCTACCCAACATTTAGTTATATTTTGGAAAAGTTTTAAGTTAGACTGTATTAGAAATAATTTCCCTATCTTTGTGTTTTTAAAATTATTAGAAAAATGTGAATGCAAAAAAGGAAAGAGAACAAAATAGTTTAGAAGAGACCTCCGCCTGCTACTAGTTCCTACTTTCATGCCAAAATGCCAGTTTCCAGCTTCAGTCTGTAGCTGCCAATTAGGTGTTTGTCTGTTTTCTCCTGTTGGGGGAAAAACTGAACCCTAGACTCTGTCAATACAAGACAGTATGAAGCATAGCAATAAAAAGAGAACCTGTCTACAAGGCCATCCTACAAAGTGCTGGGCAGCATTGCCAAGTTCTTATCAATAGTCCACTTGTTTCAGTCATGGTACGTGAACAGCAAACTGGTAAGTGCCGGGAATAATGTTTGAAAGGAAGAGAACCTATTTTTCTTCCCAAAGTGTATGGGGGTTCTCTGTCTCTCCACATCCCCATCCCAAACACCATGGGGGAGAGATGCTAGTAATGCCAAGTCAATCAGCCCAAATCCAGGCAGATGGAGGAGGAGAAACCGAACCCTGGACTGTCAGTCCTTGAATAATCCAGCACTGGCCAGTTAGATTTATTTTCCTAAAGAATCATGCCCAGGTCATTTTCTCCCAGCGCAGATCTACTCTTAACGGTCTTCCCAGAAGGCAGAAGATACTGCAATATACATAACCAGTCCTGTGCTGCCCTAACAGGCATAAAGCTAAGTTTGACTGCTTGTAGCAACCTCTCGAAAGAGAATCAGGTCACACCTACCTACCCCAGGCACGACTCCCTATCCAGAGATGCCTATGGGTGCTGAGTTGGCCCTACAACCAGCACTGTCTGCAGCAGGGCATGTGAAACTTTCACAGAAGTGAGAAACAAGGACTGGTTGGCAGCCACTTTGTGCCTACCCTAATGGTTTTCTGGGAGTCAAGGAAGGGAGTGGGGAGAGGGAGACATGATTCTGACATATACAGAGAAATTTACAACAACATTGTTAGGCTCTCAGACTGAGCTGGTCCTGCTAACACACTATAATATACAAGGGGGCACACCCCCGCAAAATGTAATTATCTTCTGGAGGGCAGGTCCCTTGTAGTACAGGCTTCTCCCACTAGGTGGGTGCTCTAGGAACCCTTCCGTATAAGTGTACCAGCTAGCACTGTTGTGAGAGACTGACTGCCTTCGGCTTCAGAGAATTTTTTTGAAGACTCTTTTAACATGTTTGCCCATTTCATGATGAGTGATTTACGAGTGCACTGCACTGTGTTCAGCAGTTTTTGACCAAAACCAGCATGACCCCAGTGCCCCCACCTCCCTATTGACCCAATCAAAAAAGTCTTCAAAGGGAAATGTTTTAGCAATGTGGAAGAGGTTAAACAAAAAAAACGGCGGAAACACTAAAAGGCATCAAAATTAATGAGTTCAAAAGCTTTTCAGCAGTGGAAAGCTAGGTGTATTGCATCAAATGGAGAGTACTTTGAAGGTGAGTGAAGTTTAAACATGTAAGAATAAATACACAATTTTTTATAAATAAATTACTTTTTTGGGACCCCCCCTCACATACACATGGATTTGTGTTTACTTATTGAACCCTATATACATAAAATCTCCCTGCTTCTAATTTCTTCCCTCTTTAATCCACCTCTAACACTGCAGCAGGGTAATCTTAAAGCTACAGATCTAATTGTTCCTTTTCCTCTATTTTAAAAACACTCCTTGTTCAGAGCAGTTGCTTCCTGTTGATAACAAGAATCAGCTGTGGAACCTTTTACAAAATGCAAATTTCCCTCCCATACCCCTGAAATCCTGATTCCAGGGTTGTAGGGTGGGTGGGGTTCAGGAGCCTGCAATTTTTTGATTATGAGACATGTATGAAATCTGCTCCCTTATAGTTCTTCCAACTGCTTTTGCATATTTAGTCCATGTGCATCACACATTAACTTCTGCAATAGGGTCACAAGACTAGTTTGGCAAACACTGAGCAGAACTGACAGATGTGGTTTACACTCACATGTAAGGAACAGCCTCTGTACAAAACAGCCAGTGTGTTGCACTCCACATGCCTCTGCCCCTGCCTTAGCAACCAAGGACACTACCTGCATCAGATGGGACAGTTACAAGATGTCGGTGCCACCTGCAACAGCCTGGATCCCTGAGAAGCTGTGTGGATCAGAGTGCCCCCCCCAACCAGAATTGGGTGTGTAATATGAGCAAGAAATAAATACTACAACAGGCCATTGAGATTTGGGGGTTCATTTAGCACCATAAACTTAGCTTACCTCGACTGTTTTTCAAATGCTTAATTTACATTTATTTTTATCATGTATACCAAATTAATATACTGAACACTAGGTTATTTATGCTGTGAAGTGAATGCATTTTGTTTTTCAGGCTTCTCTTGCCATTTCTGTATTCTGATGAGTTTTCTTAGATTGCAAGACTGTTAATATTTTTTAGCATTTAAACTAAGATGGGAATGGTATTTTGTTGACATTATGAAACCAAAAGCAAGCAAACAAACATATAACCAAAACACAAGGAGTAGAATTCTGAGATGCTGATACTAAAAAGAATCCATCAATTATCTATTACTCCCAGCATAAAACTTCAGTTTCATTCATATCAGCCCAATTCTCTCAGTAAATGTCTTTATAATCAGAAAATATTACAAATTTAAACTTGTAAGACACATGCATGCTCATAAAATGCCATTTTTATGTTTTATATATTGGTTTTCGGTAAAATTACATTAGCAAAGATTGAAAAGAATTGCTTTTTGAGTTACAAAGAGTGTCGATTCTCTTTTACACGATACCCTGAACATATTAATAGTAATCCTACTGGACCTGAGAAGGGCCTTGGTGTTTATCTAGTTGAGTTCGTTATTTTTATTGCTCTGTTAGCCAAAGTCCAGATGATTCAAGCGAGTCTCTTGAAGGTCACACACTTGAATAAGAACCAAGCCAGAAGAACCCAGGGCTTCCCTATGGGGAGTGCTGCCCCCTGAAGTACTCCTCCTGAGCAAATAATTGTGAGTCTCTCAATTCACCCAAACATTTGTTGATGTGGCATGATGTCCCATGAAGTGTTATCCAGATGTGAAAGCCATGTCAAACTATTTATTCCTGAGTTTTAGCTTTCTCATCTGCGAAGTAAGAGCAAACAATGCCCACCTTGTTGCTCTGTATGTAATGTGTTAGGTCCATTGTTCTTTGGCCATAAATGAACAATTCAGATTTACTGCCTTCAGATTTCAGCCTACATACATCTAAATGAGAGTTCAGCAAAATCTGGGCCATAGATCAAATCTGGCCTGGCACCTGTTTCGGTAAATCCAGTTTCATCGGAACACAGCCACACCAGTTCATTGATGTATTGTCTATGGCTGTTTTGGGGCTACAGCAGCAGAAAGGGCTAGTGTTTCAGAGACCTGATGACCCAAAAGACTAAAATATTTACTCCTTTGCTATTTTCAGGAAAATTCTGCTGACCTGCATTATAGATTTCTGAGATTGGTTTGAAAGTACTCTTGATTCTTTCCTTTGCACTGTCATTGAATATCTCTCTTACTGAGGCAGCCACGCATTTGTCTCTATTCCACCATGGACATGGACATGGGCAACAGTGTGGTGACTGCGGGCAGGTGGGGCCTAAGGGGGACAAATGGTAATGCAAAAAATAAAATAATAAATTTAAAAAAATTAACCTCTTTAAGTGATCAATGAGACATGGCTAGGAGAGTCACATTACACAGCACATGAGCCCGCATTCCTGGTTGACAGTGATTACCACTCACTGGACACAGTTATCTGAAGAAGTCTGAATCTACTAAATGGCACCATCACCCAGCTCTCACTAGGCAACAATGTCGTTACTTGTTAAATGCCTTCCTAATATGCAGGTGATGAGGTACAGACTCCAAGGGATCAGTGTTTTTCCAGTTCCAAGTGGTTTCAAGCCTTTGTTGTTTCTATATCCTTCAATTCCATTTCAACCCCATTTTTGAAATTTGAATTATTCATCTAACTACAGTTTTCTGGAAGACCTCCTGTTTTCTGGGCAGAGACTGGTTAGCTGTCAGCAAACCTGACTATTCTTTTTCCTGGACACACCACATTTCTCAGTTTTCTTTTCAGTTGGGGCAGCTAAGCGACTAATTTCCAGCCAGTGGAAGGATGACAAAAGTGATGTGTGCTACTTTCAAACCTGGTGCACAAGAGCATCCACTGGTGACCCGCCATGGCCTGTTCCTTCCCACAGCCTGGAAAAGAGGAGCATGGAGACTCGACAAGCCACTTATTAAAGATGCAGAGCCACAAGAAAGGGACCTGGGTCCCTAAATCCACCCTGAGAGGAGAGCGACCCACCCCTCAGGAATGCCAGTTTCAGACTTGAACAAAAAAATGAACTAATAGTGTATTTAAGCCATTATACAATACATATTTTGAGGTTCAATTGTTATAAAAAGGAGTATAATTTTCACAAATACACTATCTGACCTATAATATTACTATCAACGTTTCTGTGACCACACATAAAAACTTACTGATAACTCCGTTTTCTGGAGCAAGAGGTTAATAATTCATGTCAAGTGGATGTGGGTAATCTATCTTCACCCATGCTAGCTTACAACTTTCCATTTCACAGTTTTTGTTTTGTATTTTCTAGTAGTTCATTCTTCTTTAGAAAAATAAAGCACAATGGGCGGTATGCTGTTCTGCCTTCTAACAATCTGTTACACACTGCACGTCTTCCTCAAAAACAGAACCTCACGCTTCTTCTTATTCTCCTTTATTCTAGGACTTCCCTTTTCACAGAACGATCCTACTGTGGTTAGCTAGTGTTTTTAGTGTGTTTTGGGCTTTATGACACTCTTTAATTTTATGCCATCCTCTTAGTTGTCCTTGGAATATGCTCTTGCTATTTCTGCCTCTTCTGAGAGTTAAGTTCAGAGGACATCTTGTCAAGTCACACTGGTTTCTCCCCATTTTGCTTTCTTATTAAGACTGTTCATGACTTTATTTGATTTTTTTTTTTTTTGTAATGCTACCACCCGTCATGTAGGCTTTAGTTCTAGCTGTTGAAATTAGATTAAAATGATTTGTTTGTATGTTGTTAGAACATAGCCTGGGATATAGTAGGCACTCAGATATTCTGTTTTGTTGAATAAGTGAGTGAATGAAATCATGTCCATCTTTTCTCTCAATTAGGTTCCAACCCACTTTTCTACAACCCAAGAATCAGATGTAATTAAATCTAACTCACTCCCTGTCTTCATTATTAAGGAGTACCAATTATCTGATACTCTTTTTTCTCTCAAAGAGCAGTTCTCAGCCTTGGCTATACATTTTAGGAGCTTTTGAAAATGCCAATGTTCAGGCCACACTCCAGATCAATGAAATCTGAATCTCTCTGAAGGTAGGATACAAACAGCTGGAAGGACACTTCCAGGTGATTTCTATGGGCAGCCCAGACTGAGAATCACTGCAGGGCTCCTGCTGTTTCCGTCCTACAATAGAATCTTCCTCATTAGTGAAACTTAAGTTTAGAGACCAGTAAATATAATGGTGCCATCTTATAAGGGGTTGCCATATAGTAGTATCAGACATATATCGATCGTTTACTAGGCCTGGCATTGTATTGAGGGTATTTCCTACATTATTTCCATTATATCTGAGCTCTCCTTTGGAAACAAGGTTACTGGGGTCAGAGAGGTTAAGGAAAGCAACATGACCAATCAGGTTAGCCAGGAGTATCTTGGGTGTTTGCTCATAACTTACTAATATCAACAGCACAGTGGATTTTCAATCATGGACAATTTTGCCTCCTAGTAGGGTTTACAGATAAAATATAGGGCTCTCAGTTAAATTCAAATTTCAGATAAAAATAAAATTTTAGTACAAGTCTACACCAAATGGTGCATGGGATATATTTATACTAAAAAGTTATATGCTGCTATCAGAAATTTAAATGTATCTGGGTGGCCTCTGTTTTTACTTGCTAAATTTGTCAAACGTCCCCCCAGGAAATATTTAGAGATGCTACCATTATCTGAGGGTGTGCTACTGGCATCTAGTAAGTTGAGGCCAAGATTCTGTTTATTCGGCAATGCTCAAGACAGGCCCCCAACAAAGAACTGTCCCACTTCGGATGTCGGCAGTGCCCAGGCTGAGAGACCCAGAGTCAGCGGATGATGGCAAAGACTGAGCATTCCCACAGCCACATCGCACCTCTGGCTACTGCCACAGTCTGTCTTCAGAAAGCCTTATTTTCATGCCACTTCCTGACATACCTTTCCGTGTTTTCTCTTTCAACTCCTCATTTTCACTTAACACCTTCAAAATCCATGGGGTCCCAATTAAAACAACTCACTCTCTAAAGTGTTCCTTGTACCAATTTGATTTAGCTGCAGTTAGTTCAAAGAAATCTTGGACTGAAAGAAAGTTGTGATAAAAGCCTGTATGGCAAATATAATTATGATAGCTACGTGCAAAATAGTGTATTGCTAATACAATAGAATAATGCTTCTTTAGCCAGCAAATATGTATGTTGTGAATACCATTAGCATGAGATTATCTGGTTTTGATTCTATGGAAACTAATTGATAACTCTATAAATTGTACAAGCTGAAATCAATGCAAAATAATAAGGACATTATTGTCTTTAGTAAGTAAAAACTGTCCAGTAGATTTTGAATTGACTTTCTTCCCCAATATGGAAGAATGTGCCTCCATTTGCACATTTATTTATGTATTTATTTATTTTCTCCACTCGGACTGTGTTCTCTTCCTCTCACTCTTCCAAAGGAAAAGAAGAACGGTCATCAAGGGCTACTGGCAGTTGCAAAAACAACACCAAAAACCAGCTTCGCGCTCAGGAGAGAACACTGTGCCTCCTCCTCATGTTTCAGGTGCTCTGCACATTCAGAGAACCTTCTCTACTAAAGAACTATAGAAATGATCCCTGAAAGTATAGTCTTTGCACATTTATTTAATAATCCTGACTTATAACATGGCTATTTGAATTCTCCTTGGAACTGGTGGTAAAGTCTTACTGGATCCCTTATTAATGAGTTAAATAAAATATTTAATGTGTTCCTTTTTAGATGTCTTGATTTATTTTACCTTTTTCTGGGGTAAAGTTATGTTTAAAAAGTATCCTATTACTGTCTTATTTCTCTGATAGAACTCATTTGGGTCACACACACTTGCACATACATACATTAAAGCTCACTCTTGATTTAATTAAAGTCTTTTAAAATAGAGAAAATACAATTTTTGCTATATTTATTAATTTTTAAACCATGAAACTTTGCATCATGCTTTTTCTCAAACCCATCTACAGTTTTAAATGAATTTTTGAACTTTTACAATGTGATTATATTTTATAATAATTTTAACAGTAGCAACAAGGGTAGGGAAAACAACAAATTATTCTAACTACAATTCTGTAGCCAACGATTATAATATTGTGCTGTAGCAGAACGGCTGAGGGGTAGAGGGGTGAGTAGAAAATGTTTGTGGGATGCCAAAAGATCACAATTTAACTAATTACCAGGGTTTGTTTGTGCTGAGGGCTGATAAGAAGTACAGAGAATTTTATGCAGAGGCTGTACTGTGGAGGAAACAGAGAGACTAGACAACTGGGCATCTGTAGGAAGAATAGGGAAGAGGGAGAGAAAACAACTTAGGTGTCTACAAAATTGGAAATCACACACATCTAACAATGTAGCATCCTACAACTGGGAGCCTCTTTGGGGCAGAGCCTAAATTAAAGAAGCGCAAGGAACAGCACCTGAGTGTCAGCAACTCTGATTCAGAGTCACAATGAAAATTCCCTCCACCATCCTAGTACTCATTTATTTCTCCTAATACATATTTGTCTAAAGGAAAATCTTAGGTGCTCTGGTTTATTCCATAAAATCCAAACCAACAGACCCAAATATAGTACATGAGAAAAACTACTTGTGGTTAAAGCAGGAAGGCTTCTGGAAGCAAAGTCTTGTTCATCCACTGACTCACTCTGTAAACATGAGGCACCTACTAAACCAGTCAGGCGTTGGTGGTTCATCTGTGAACAGAGTAATGTCTGCGTCTGGGGACGCTGGCCGAGTTTATTAGTTTCTGAGAACCATTCTCAGGTTTCTATAGGCAGGAGCCGGAAAATATAAAACACATGACCACAAACACTGCCCCTTAATAAGTGACAGAAGAGCTTGGTTTTTCTTTTTAATAGCTTAGGGAATCTCTTTTGCTGCCTTGTCCAGAAGCAAAATAAAAAAAGATATGGTTTGGAATGGGTAGGTGCATTAAGGGTTTATGTAATGTTGAAAGGAGTGCCTGTGTGTATGACAAGTACACACCAGCTTAAAGGGTTTGCTATTGACCACGTAACATCAAAAGGCCTTAGTCTGCTCTCACCAGCACAGACTCTCAACAGAGTAAAATCAGTACAGGACACTCTTTTAAATATTGCAGCTGGATGAGTAGGAAGCTCAGCATTCCATCAGTCAACCATGCAGTGAACTGCCAGTGAGGAATGAATGCCCCGAGGAGAAGAAAATGGGCTTCAACACAGGCACCCTCAACTGCTTTAAAAAAACACACACAGACAACTAAGGCATTAAATCTAAGATCAGTGGCGCATAATATTCACAAAGTATAACATCTACCATAGAATAATTTTTGAGAAAGGGAGCATGACAGGTTTTTGAAGTCTTCCGGCGTTTACCAGGACTGTATCTAAAATTGCCCCAAACCGATGAGTATGTCTTATTTTTAAAATCCTCTGCAGATTCTTTGGCATCCTGTTCAATGATTAAGCCTTTTTTACTATAAGGAACGTTTTTCTTTTAGTTATTTCTAAAATATCTACAGCATAAGACCATTTTCTGGTATTTAAACATTATTACAATTTCAATCATACTCAAAAGTACATAGAAGAACAGCATGGCCCATCATATAGATGCAACAATTTTCAAGATTTTGCCACATTTGAATCACTTATTGCTATTTTCTTTGCCAAAACATTTTAAAGCAAATCTAAGACATATTATTTCACCCCTAGATGCTTCAGAGTATGCATCTAAATTTTAAAAGATTTGAACATTCATATTAACTGTTGGGTGCCGTTATTACACTTAATGAAATAGCACTCATTCCTTTGTAGAATCCAAAACCTAGTCCTCGCCCACTCTCCCCACCAGGTAAACATGTCTTTTTGCAGTTTGCTTATTGAATCATGGTCTAAACAAGGTCTACACATTACAACTGGTTAAGTCTCTAGGCACCTAGACCAGGGTTTCTCCAATTCTAATGTGCAAAGGAATCATTTAGAGATCTTAATATTCAGTAATTGCATGTCTAGCAATCTCCCAGGTGGCGCTAATGTTGCCAGACTCAAAGTGGGCCACACTTGGAGCAGTAACATCCTAGCAAAGGCCCCCCTGGTTTTTGTTTATTTGTTTTCTCCAGGCCACTGGCTTATTGCAGACACAGTTAGTGATCCTGAGCTACGCCCCAAAGTCTGGATGTCCATGTTTGTTTTTGTGGGATATTATTGAACTTATTCTTCCATTACCCTTACTTTCTCTAAATAATGTTAGCTCAAAACACATGAATAAATCTAACCTTACCTTTTGGGTAAGACTATCTTAAGAAGTATTCTGTGATTCAAATTACTATTCAGTCTGCATGACTATCGTTTGTGTTATGGTAACGGTCATGTTAAAGGGCTGGCTCTAGAGTCAGATTTCTATGATTTAACTTCTACCTCCATCAATTATTACTTATATAACCTTGGACAAGTTCATTTCCCCCAAGCCTCAGTTTTCTCAGCCGTGAAATGGGTATAATAATAATATCTATCTTATAGAGTAACTGTGAAGAATGACACAGGGCAAATATTCAATAAATACAAGCTATTATTGTTATTGATTTTGTAATCTTTTTCCTCCAAATTAAAATAGTTCAGTTTTGGGGACTTTTCTTCTAAGTCCTTAAGGTAACTCTTTAGCTCTTTGTTCATCTTAAGGAGTGTGCCATTCAGTCATGTAAATACTATATAAATTATATACCCTTTTGATGTGTTATCATTAATAAAGACATGTTTTGACATGAAGACTGGGGTTTAGTCAGAGAGTAAATCTTCAGGAGATTTACTGAAGTTGAGCTGATGAGGCACTCTAATATTTCGTTATCTTTTTGAAACAGGCTACTGACGTTGGGAGAGAATCCCCAATTAAACTTGATACTTTGAGGAATCTAAGAGTCTAGGGAAAGAGGCCTGGGACAATCCAAAACAGCACTATGCATTCTGAATCTATTTTAGGACCATAGGAACATAGCACATGATTTACATGGACATAAAGTCTTCAATTGTAAGTTAAGCCATGAATTGCAAATTAATTTTTCCCTTTAAATAAATTCAGTCAGCACCGAGTAACTAAGAGTCATTTTTCATAACAAGCCAGTGCTGGCCCAGATGATCAGCACCAAAAGGCAATGAGCCCAGCACTGTTCTACACTTTGCTCTTTTTTCCTTTTGAGCTTGATTTTCTCAGATGTCTTTCCTATGAGACGACACATATATTTGCTTCAGAGATGTATTCTGTTAGTTTAAGATGACGGAGAAAAAGATATGAGGGCAGAATCGGCAGAGTACTAGGACGAAAGTGAAATAATTGAAGGGAATGTTTTGAAAGTCAGTTCCTTTTGAAGAGTTATTTGCAAGGCAGCCATACGGTAACAGAAGAGTAGTGATATTAGCACAGTCTTACTATTATGCAGTATTTTGGAATCATAGGTATTTACATGTGATACAAATCAAGAATAACTGGAAATCATACAGTAAACTACAGAATTTTATCTAGCAACAACATTTAAAAAAGAGACTGGTACATAAAAAGTACCTTCCCCCTTTCACAGCTGTGATAGAGAAATAGCACCTACACCTAAACCCAGATCCATGCAGAACAAGCATCAGTGACGGAGGGCCACCTATCTGTCATCAGAGAACAGAGCATTTCATTCAGCATGTTTTATTTCCAAACACTTGACCACGTTTAGCATGAAATTATTGATTAAAAGCCAAACATAAAAAGGAATTAGATGGAATGAGAGTATCCAGAAACAAAGTAGCATTTTACAAACCTGTTTAGATTTTAAGCCATAGCAGCCTTCCAAAATTCATCCATATAAAGATAAAAAGCACAGAAAATGTGTTATGTAATCCATCACTCCAAAGTGGATGACATTACCAAGCTGGGTGTGTACATATGTACACACTTAAGCACATAAGTACTGAAGTGCATAAGTACTACCACTTGAAGGTAGTATCTGTTTTTACATGAAGTATAAAGAACACAATTTTTCTCCCCCTAAACCTTTTATTAAGATCTGAAGCGTAGGTCTAATTGGATCATGTTATATCTTTCTTTACTGCTTATATGTTCCCAGGAAAATGTGTGTTGAAAATCATTGAATGTATTTATCAGTTTTTATTGGAATCAAATCTCCCCTAGTAGATTGATTATGATCTTTTACAGCATGACCTAGCTCATCACTGGCACACAGTATTGGTGGCACACAACCATAAATCGTTGTTGAATGAATTAATGAATAAACACAGAACACAATGAAAACATATTACATGCCCACTATGCGCTCTCAGTGTGATTCATGTCAATAAAATTGTTTACATTTTTCAATTCAATTTTAACTACTTAGAAATTAAAGCTGCAAAGATATTTTGATAGACTTTTTGTGTGCTCAAAAATACTACTAGGTACATGCAAAATGAGATACATAAACAAGGGTGAATATTTCCGGACACCTAATTTGCTGCCTTAATTTCATGTTCCATTGACATGCATGTAAAACACGGTTGGTTCCCATCTTCAGACAACACTATCAAGAGTCACTACAAAAATAGTTGTGAGATTTTAGAAAACTTAAGGTTGTATTTGTGTATGTGTGGAATCCACTCTAAAAAACTGCAATCATTTCCATAGTCTCTCCCTGTTCTCCTTTCTGCACCTCATCCCTTACCACTTGCCCATTCATCTTCCCTGTCTTTCATTTTTGAACAAGTGTTTGAGATATTTAATCAGCATTTTCTGCTCCTGCAATGATTTCCGTGCCCGAGAACCATTTCCCTTGATCCAGAAGTGTCTCTCTTGCTCTGTTGATGCTGCTATATTCGTCCAGGCTTCACACAGGAGGTCAGTCCCCACCTCCTACAGCAACAACCAGAAGAAAATCTTGCAAAGAACCCGTATGATCTTTTCTTGGGCATATGCTCCAGAATACTTCCAGCGATTCCCACTTAACTGTCCTCTCTGTTCACTGAATATTGCTGCAGACGTGATCCGTGAACAAGCAAGCAGTACTACTGACCTCTGGCCCTCTACCGTGCCCCAGTCACGCAGGGCTGCTGGGTGAAATACAACAGTCTAGTAGTCAGCTGAAAATGAAGGAGACCTCTGGGGAGTGATCTCAGATCTTTGAGTGAAATAAGTATCTTATTCATCTTGTATCTATCTGGCTCTCAAGAGACAGGCTGTTTCACATTAATTAGTAGTGTTGCTACAGAGTTCTGTTGTTGCTGATATCTTTCATTGAGAAATTATTTGGCTCTTTCTGAATCTGGGTCTATAAGAGAAGGTAATTTTATGGATGACGTCAAGATGTTAGCTAGCTGATCTCTGATTTTTAACATTAATTTTGATTACATAGAAAAAAACATTTTAACACATTATTCTATTGGAAAATGCATTTCTATGTAGAACACTGCTTGCCTGACAAAGGGTATATATGTATAAATATATACCTTATTTTTTGGACTATAAGACACACATCCCCAAATTTGGGAGGAATAATGGGTGTTAATACTGTTGTTGAGTTCTGTTTACATTTACATTGGTGAAATATTATGTTATTTATGTTATTAAATATTTTACCATATTTTTTGCTTTAGTTTTTTCCTATTTTCCTCCAAAACCTAGGTGCATCTTATGGTCTGAAAAATATGGTATATAAATATATTTTTAACTAGAGAAGTCTGAAGTTCTTGTAATCTTGAATACATAAAACATTCAGGGGTACACCATTCGTGTTACTTTAAAAATTTAACTATGCACCTCCACCCCTTGGTTTGAAAAAATTATTTCCCTAATCTGCACTAGTGTTTTCCAGAGAGAAATATTTTCAGTGTCTTGCCCTTGTAACAGAGATGTCTGACCCTACTTTCAAGATTCTCTGCGAGCACAACTGGGTTGTACTAAGACTGCTCAAGTAGCCAGAGTTCAGACAGTTAGTTCATAGACCATGGAATAATTTGTAGTTGGTATATTTCAAGGCTAAACTTTTATTACCCATTGGGATATTTTTTTAAATGCCCAACGTGAAGTTTTAGATGATTTGTGCTTATTTCACTCTCACTGCTGACCACAGAAGGGGAAAGGTATGCATTAGAGTCTCCTTCAAATACATACAACCCCTTCTGTCCTATTACCTTCTTAATAAAGTTAGTTTATTATTTATATACTACTTTTACCTTTCAATTTGCTAAAACTGTCATTTAATTTCCCCTAACCAATGCTGGAGTGGGTGGGGGCCAGGGAATTAAGATACAACAAGTAGCCATGACCATTTTATAATAGGATGAGATACTGGCAGAGCAAATAAATAACTTTTCTAAGGTTATACAGTTACTTGATGGTTGTAGGAAGAGACTGCTAATCACCTAATATCCATTCTCCCCATCTTCCTTCCTGATTTTATTTGGAATGACAATATATTTAGCAAAAAAAAAAAAGCTACTGTGATTTTTAATTTTTTTTCTAGGTAGTCCTATGACACAGTTCTAGACACTGAGACATGAGCTGAAGTCTGTTAAGGTTTCTCAGAAAGTTTTTGCCTCAATGATACAGTTGCCATTCCATCCTGCCTCCACGTTCCTCCTATCTGAAAGATGGATGTGATGGTAAGAACTATAGCAGCCCTCTTAGAACCATGAGGCAAAGTCTGAGAAAATTGTAAAGAGACCCCCGCCTTGACATCCTGAGCCTGTATCGATGACTTCCTACTTCTGGACTTCTTTCCACAAGAGAAAAATGAAGCTTTACATGTTTAGACGACTGGGGCCTTTACTTATAGACAAATGCAATCCCTCACTATCAGTGTAGGAATTTAGGTTCATAGGTTCCAGCTCTGTCATCTTCTACTGACTGTTTTAGATGACGTTGTCTGCAATCCCTAGACCATAAATTTGACCTGTTCTTATTCCTGCAATCATGAGATACTGCATTCACCATCAAGTCCTAGAGCATGAGAAAAAGGCTACTATTACATCTTGGATTTTGTTTTATTTTTTTGAATTTTTATAAGAGTTTATTTGTGCCAAACTGAAGATATGCCAGGAAGCAAGATATCAAATGCTCCCACATCTTGGATTTTAATTGGTTGCCTCTATAGCCCTGAGCAAAATATAAAAGTAGCCAAAGGCCATTTTTTGGTGTTTCTCACTAATCTGTTTTTTTAATGAGCTTCTTTTTCCTCCTGACACTCAATACCCTTTGGCATCTACTTTCGATTCCTATCCCCAATCAAAGCTGATGTGATGATAGGAGAAATGCAGAATTACCATTACCAAGGTTATTTATGGGGATGTAATTATTTTAAGAGGATAACTGCAGTTTGTAAGAAAGACCTGTAAATTCAGTTGAACCTCCAGGATTTGTGAGCGAGGGGTTTCGCTGTTATTCCTTATCTAACCTAAGCAACTCCTCTCTCCAAGTCAGCCCCTTAACTTCCTCTCACCCCCTGCACCCGCTCTGGGCCCAGGTGGCCAGGCAGCACAAAGCAGGGACTGGGTGCACATTGTGAAGACTGCTAAATCCTAGAACTCACGGAGTGCTAGAAAGGGGGATGGCAAGGGATGTGCTTTTGGTTTTCTCTATACATTTAAAAAATATCCTCAGTAGATATATTAGCTACCCATCAGGTAATGCAAATCAGGTAATTAAAAGCTTTTCACATTTTACCGTATGTTTGGTGTGGTACTAAACCCTCTAATAATTATTCTTCCTTGTACCTTCCTCTTTTGTTATCTGCTGTCATGTTACTTGGTATAAAATATCGACTTCCTTTTTCAGATTGTTCTATCATAGTCTTTATGTTCCTTCTATGTGCACATCAATTCTGCTGTGCCTATCATGTGAAAAAATATTTAAAAAGTAAAATAAAATGAAGCACACTCAAGCTAAAGACTTGGTTTCTAGCCCCAAGTGAGTCACAGGCTTCGGCACAGGGCACAACATTTACCATTCCTGCCCCTCATTTTTGTATCTGAAAAACAGTGACGTGGATTCACCTTGGGGAGGTCTCTCTCAGTTCCAAGGTTATGATTTAAGCCCTTGTTTACACACAGCCATTAATCTTTGCCGACAACCTTATGGAGAAGGAGAGTAACATTATCCCCGTGTTGCGGATGAAGAAACAAGATGTAAAGGAGTCTCGCTGACTTGTCTGCTGTTGCATACCTGGCAGGTAGCCGTGCAAGGACCTGAACCCAGGTAGTAGCTGACTTTCACCTCTACAGAGAAACCTGAGCCACCATTTCCCTACGCGAAGAGAGGACAAAGGAGGTCACGTGGGTGAGATTTTTAAGGCTCGTCTATAAAGTTACAGGCAGAGGTACGTGTTTCACTCTCTTGAGACATGGGGTTGTAATTTGCAGATACAGCAAACTGTATTTAGATCACATTGACTGTTATTTTGTGTCACAGTATTACCATTTTCACCCAGGGTCCCAAACCTGCTCTAGACCTTACAGTTGTCAAATGTTACCTCGAGATGGAGGATTCTGCCACACAAGTTAAAAAAAAAAAAAAGAAAGAAAGCCGTTGATTAAAAATAATGTTTTCCCTCTTCTTCATACAGAATAATAATGCTTTTGTACTGATATATGTGAGCTTTGCTTACTTATTTATTTAATTCTCACTAGAGGATATGTTTACTGATTTTCAGAGAGAGAGAAGAAACAGAGAGAGATAGAGAGATGAGAGCGAGACAGAGAGAGAGAGAGACATTGATTGGTTGCCTCCTGAACATGCCCTGACTGGAGATTGAAACTGCAACCTAGGTTATGTGCTCTGACTGAGGATCGAACCCACCACCTTTCGGGACAATACTCCAACCAACTGAGCCACCCAGCCGGGGCATGAGCTCTCTATATTTTAGGGGATAATGTAAATTCTAGAAGTATTCCTGTGTTGGTATTCTTGACATAATACTATTATATATACC
>PVKM010005678.1:0-46995 GCA_004027735.1 Carollia perspicillata
ATTGCTTAAAACCTCATACTAGTTCCAGACCGTTAAGAGATAACACTAGTCTTGGAAATATGTCTGCAAAGTTCAACACAATGAAAATGAACAAGGCGAACACAACACAGTTCCTGGCATGTCAGGCCTAAAAGTACTCACTAACTATGCCAAACATAGCAATTAAACACACTTTTATCCCCTATTATCCCCAGTGCTTTGTCAAATCCTCAGTAAAATGAAAGTGGTAAGAAAGGCATAAACCCATAGAATGAAGAGAATGGGAAAGAGGACTAGAAAAATAAGCAATATTAAAAATTTAGAAGGAAAGAAGTAATTAATGACTATTGACTGACTTAGCCCTTCACAATACTATTAATATACATAATTTATAAAAATGTTCACAACTCAACAACAAAAAACAAGAGGATTTTAAAATGGGTAAAAAACTTGAATAGATATTTCTCTAAAGAAAATTTACAAATTTCCAATAATCAAATGAAAAATCACTAATCATAAGGAAAATGCAAATCACAATCATAATGAAATACCATTTCATACCCATTAAGATGACCATTCTTAAAAACATAAAATTAAAAAAAAGAAAAGAACTAGTGTTGACAAGTATGTAGAGAAGCTACAACACTGTACATTGTGCTAGGAATATAAAATGGTGCAATCATAATGAAAAATGAAATGGTTGTTCCTTTAAAAATGAAACATAGCATTACCATATTATCCAGCATTCTATTTCTAGGTATGTAGCCAAAATAATTGAGAGCAGTGAATTGAACTTGTACACACTTATTCAGAGTAATATTGTTCAGAATAACTGACAGGTGAAAGCAACCCAAATGTACATCACCAGATAAATAGCTAAACAAAATGTGATATATACACAATGGACTATTATTCTGACACATGTCTCAATGTAAATAAACTTTAAAGATATAATGCTAAGTGAAACAAGCCAGTCTAACAAAGACAAATATTACATGACTCCTTTATGTGTATGTAGAGTAGTCAAATTTATGGAGATAAAAGAAAACGGTGATTGCCAGGAACTGGGGAAAGTGGTAGGGATACATGTTTAATTTGTGTGGCACTTCAGTTTGGAGAGCTGAAAAATTCTGGAGGTGGACACTGGGGAGAGCTGCACAGCAGTGTGAATGTACTTAATGCCACCGAATTGGACATTTAAAAGTGGTTAAAATGATAATCGATGTTATGTATGTGTTACCACATTAAAAAAAAAAAGATACATGAAGCCATGTTGATGCCTCATCAGAAAGAGTATAAAAACTGAAAGGTATACTTTATTAATATGAATCAAATGAAAACTCTTGATTTGAAAAAAATAATCCAAAATAAAAATGTACTAGAGGGGTTCTATAAAAAATTTGAACTGAAAGTTTCGGTTAACATGTCATTAGACTATGCTATCAAAAGAATAAAGAAAAATATTTAGAAAAATAAAGAATCGCAGATGGATGTATGACATCTTAAGTATATCAACATGTAGACAATGAGAGTGCTAAAAAAAGAGGAGGAATGGAAAAAAATTGAAAATGAATGCTGAAAAAACACTAAATTTGATAGAAATATTAATACATTCAGTTTTACAATCTGCAAGTAAGATGAATATAAGGACATCCACATTCACACTGAGACATATCATAGTTAAAGTTTGAAAACAAAAACAAAGAGAAAATCTTAAAAGCAGTGAAAGAAAAACTGCATATCACATCCAAGGAAGCCCTGCCATGTATAAGAGCTGATGCCCCATCTGAAACAAAGAAAGTCAAAAGGTGGTGAGATGACATATTGAGTGTTGAAAAATATGACAACCAAGAATCTATATTTAGCTAAACTATCTTTCAAAAATGAGTGCAAAATACATACAGTCCAGATAAACTGAGAAAATAAATTGTGAACAAAGACAGCTTAACAGGGAATACTGAGAGCAATTCTTTAGTCTGAAAGCAAGTGACCCCATATAGTAAATAATATTTTCATGAAAAGAGAAAGAACATCAATAATGGTAATCATGTAGGTAAGTATAAAATATAATTTCATAATTCTTTTTCTCTTAATTGATTTATAAAGCAACATGTATACAGATGTATAATTGGGCTCATAACACAACAATGTAATCTGTATAACAATAATAGCTCCAAAACAGGAAGAAGCAATACAGTTATATAGGAGCCATCCTGTATTGAAAGATAGTGTAAGTCTGAAGTAGATTCTATTGAGACATGTATTGTGAAACCAGTACAACCACTGGTGAAGGAAAATCCCAGGATACCACGTGATCAGTTTAAATTGGGTAAGGTACACAGAAGTTCTTGGAAATTACATCAACAAGAATAATGATGAATAATGTAAGGTAATAATGGTGAAAATGGTGAATATTGATTTAAACAATAACTGTAGGATAATTATCCTGGAGGAATGTGTGTAGCAGGTGTGTTAAGAAGAGAATTCTCTAAGTAAGCAAAATAATTATCTTCCAGTAGAAAACTGGTCAATTAAATCTGAAAAATCAAAAAATGTTATTATAAGCATGTTATTTTACCAATTTGATGTTTGCATAAGAAAAGAAAAAGAGCTAAAATTGTGACATTTTTGGGGAGCAGAGAGCAGGGACGAGTGGCAAGAGACAGGTGACTGCTCTTTCATTTAAGTCATGTACATGTATTACTTTGATATCAAAACTATTAATTAATAAAATAGGAACCAGATAACACCTCTATAGGGTCGTATTTATAATTGATACAAGCATTTTTACTCTTTGGGGTATGTTCTGTGGATTAACAACACAAAGTGCCTTTTTAATGGATCTTATATTTTTGGTGAAGATTATCTTAGTCACTTTTACTCAGTGTCTTCCAGAGGTATTCTCATCACTTCATCTTTTTCTTGCCTTCAGTGTAATTATGAGTGTAGTTGAGACAGCACTCAGTGATGTAGTTCCAAATTGTAATTAACTGAACGGCAAAACTACAATTAAAATTTTGGCTTCTGTAGATTGTACAATCAGGAAATATACAGACAGACAATTAAATAAGATTAGTATATTACTACAAGTGTTAGCCTCAGGAGGAGATTATATAGATTTGCATATTGGAAGACAAACTAAATAAAAACCCAGAACAAAATATATTAACTTTATATGACATTTTAATGACATGCAAAATAATAAAATTCATAAATTTTAATAATACAAACCATTAATTTTAAATAACTGTAACAACTCAAGATTATCCTTGCAATGAATGTACTTTAGCAAGAAAATTTATTTTGAGTTCTGAGCAGGAGTTGAACTTCATAAAAAATCTTAACTGTGCCCAATTTCAATTTCTCGGGTTCATTAAATGCATTGCGCAAAGGTAGAGATAAAAATATAATATAAATGTAATGAAGCCTTCTGTGGGAACTGTGTTAAATCTTTAGGAAAAATAGCTGGGGCTCAGAGCTACAAGCAAGAACAGGCAAGAGGAATATTTAGTAATGAAAGGAAAAAGCTGCCTCTGTCCCTAGAAAGGTCAGCTTAAAATACCCCAAAGCTTCTGTTCTCATTATGGGTAAAGCCCAGTGCGACTCAGGTTTCCTTGCCTCAGGACTTGCAGGGAGGCATTTTGGTATAAACAGGTCAGCTATAAAGGAGGGCTTTGGATCTCATTTGAATTGTGTTACTTCAGAGGCCTGGTCACTTTGGCTTCTTTTAAAAATTAATTAACTAACCAATTAATTAACTACTGTATATCTATTCTGACATGTTGTTTAATCAGTCAACAATACAATGTTTGAGCTACCTAAGGCTACAATATTACTCCCAGGAAAGAAGATTAATGTAACATCCTGTTTAAAATGGTGAGAGTAGGGGGTCCCCTATCCATCAGCTCTTTTTCTGTCCTTGTCTAGAGAATGACCTATAATGTATAGAAGGAGGACCAAGGGAACCTATGAGACCTACTTTTTCAGATAGCAGTTTGATAATATCTGAAGCCCCGGAAAAAGTAGGTCTCATATTTCCATTCATTCAAGTTTAGGAGTGCAATCTACCAACTTTTGCCTGGACTTCTATTCGTCTTCCTTGGGCAAAATATTCTGGGGAGGCCAAGTTGATATCCTTTCCTCTGCTTCACACCCTGCATGTCCCTATTATCTCTCTCTGTCCAGTACTTAGATCTGTACTGAGTTCCATTAATGATTCTTAATTTTTCAGAGTCACGTGCAGAATACCTTACAAATTAGGTATGAAAATATCTGCTTCATTTTTTCGTAAGGAGAGGGCCATATCTAACTATCTGTACAATATTCTTTAAGTAGATACACAAATGAGTGATTCAAGAGTCCCACTTAATTTATGTCAAGAATAATTCTTCTATCATAATTCATAACATCTGTAATTTTGTAAATAGACAAGATATTAAAAGTAATTTTTTGGTTGACAGGTGTCTTGTACAAAGTTTGTAGCAATCATGTGATAAGAGGTCAAATAAATTGATTATGAACACAACTTTATAACATTCTACATTTGTAGAATCAAAGGGAACCAAAACATAGTCAGGCTAATGCATATTAGAAACCTAAAACGTAGGTGACAAAAGTACTCTAATGCTGTCTCAAGGTATGTCATCTTTCTCCATGCCACTTTTGAAAAGTGCCATGTGATAGGTATTATGAAAGCAATTATGCAAAGAGTCAATTGCCTTCTAGGATAATTCAATTCTGCCCTTCGTGTAATAAAAAATAGTTTGTTAGGCATATTAAATTTGGAAAGCAATTGAGTGAAAGCATTGCAAGGACAGGTATTACATCTGTCTGACACCCGCAATGTCAGAAATGTCTAACACACAGAAGATGTTAATATATACATGCTGAATGAAAAGAGTATTTCCAAAATACTTAATTTCTTATTTTGGGAAATGGAAAGGTCAGTCCTCTCAACAGGGTGGTGGTTCACTCCTTTGCCTGTTAATATATGCAAGCTCTAAATTTTTATGTGAAAATCCTGACAGATTGTATGCTCCTGAATATAGACATGGTATTATTTTGTTACAAGCTTCTTTTTTATTACATTAGTAACTCAAATAATGGTTGGTGTTTATAATAATAACAATGGTAACAATTAAACCTGAAAGCTATTTTTTAAAGCTGAAATCAATGATGCACAGTAATAATACATTTTTATAACTGTCAAGCAGGCTTCATCCAGTTATCCATCCATCCATTCATTCATTCCTTCACTCCTGATTGATTCCATGTGATATATAACATCCTGTTCCAGGTATGCCCTGATGATGAAAAGTTTTATCCTGGTCTGGTAGTCTACTGCACAAACAACCAAATCATAGACTGATAAAAATAAATGGGATGGAAGGGACATAGTGCTATGAGAGGATTAATAAGGACATTGGACTCAATCACAGATGTCACTAAAGAGTTCCTCAAGGAAACAATACAAGTTGAGATCTGATTTATTGGAGCTTAACTTAATACAGAGAAAACTACCTAAAGGACTTGTCAAAATGTAGATCCTGAGTTATGTAACGCCTGAGATTCTGCATTTCTAACAAGATGCCAGGTAAGGCCCATGCTGATTATTCAAATACCACACTCCAAGTGGCAGTGATTTTTGGAGGGGGTAGGCAATAGAATAGATTGTTTAAAAATTTTTTAGTGAAAATAAAAAATTAGTTCCTCAAGGCAAACCAGACACACTACACCAGTTGAAAACTATTGTTTCCATTAACAGTTCACCCTCTGTGGGTGCAAGCTTATAGACCTTGGGCTCCTGTCTCCCACTACTAGCAGATGCATGTCTCTACAGAGTTTAGCAGCAGAACTTCAAGTGAGCATGTCTAAATATTTTTATAAGAAGAAAATCATGGCTATGGTTAATTTTAGAATTAAAAACAAAGAGAGAGTTTGGGAATCTGCCACCTTTTAACATCTCATGTCACTTTTGCAAATTGTGAATTGTTTGGAAGCATCATAAATGCATAGGCTCTGAACTATGTCGTCTTTCCCCGAAGTGACCACATAGCCCTAGGAGGCCAGGCTGCAGCATAATGATAACAAATATTACAGCTTCATTATGGCCTGTTATTTGATCTCATAGAAATGTAGAAGACACACACTTATATGGTATAAAATTTAGTATTTTCTCACACTTTGGGGTTTTGAATAGGTCTTTTTATGTCTCTAATATTTCTGTCTGCAATCTTAATTTAACACGTATATTAATAGGTTATATTTAAAAAAATAAGCAAATGAACAAAAAGCTTCCCGAAATAATCAGCATATAAACACATCAATAGTTTTTCATTATAATTTTATTTAGGATGGATATTTTTAATACTGGCTTTTTTAAAGTCCCAGGAATAAAAGTATTAAAAATGATTCACTCCTAGAATAACATGTTGTACTTTGCAACAGTAAAAAGGTGATTTTTATTAAGAATAAAAGTGATGTAGGTAGTTTCTAAAATTCACAGTAAAAGTAGACTGAAAAGGAACAGTACTTTTTATGGTAGGCATTATAGAGTAGTCAACTGACTATAGACTTTGCAAAATAAAGATTTGGCCCATATTTGTATTCAGTGCTTAAAAGACAGCACTGCAACATATTTTCTCTCTTGCTGATTTATATTTTCAAGAATTTACCTGATCTTATCATGTTATTCATTTCAATTTTATTATTCAATATTCACACTCAAGATATCAGTGTCTAGACAGGCCTTATGAAAAAGTGTTTGCTTTTTCTAGCTCATATTCCCCAATTTTAGAAGTATATTTCCTTCTTTTTTAAAATATTTTATTTATTTATTTTTAGAGAGGGGAAGGGAGGGAGAGAGAGAGAGAAACATCAGTGTATGGCTGCCTCTCACATGACTCCCATTGGTGACCTGGCCTGCAACACAGGCATGTGCCCTGACTGGGAACTGAACATGCGACCCTTTGGTTCATAGCCCACACTCAATCCACTGAGCTATACCAGCCAGGGTAGAAGTATATTTCCTTTATAGATTAAGCCTTTTTAAAAATTTACCCTAAGCCTTATTTTCATCCATATGGAACCTTCCAGTTTTCTTTTCTGACAGCAAAGGGTACCTTGATTGATAGAATTCAATTGCCGTGTTGAAATAAGGCAGCTGGCTTTTTATCTTACATTAGTATGTCTTCTTATTAGTTTTACCTATTACGTGAAAAAGAATGTGACAAAAGTGCAATAATCTGAGGTATCCACCTGGGGCTACAACTCTGTCTATATTATAGAATATAGACTTTGTAGGAAAGAATGAGAATTCTGAATCAGTCACAATGGAGACATGAGTAAAAGTATAATAAATACGCTACTCACTAATTCTAAACATGACAGGTGTGAGAGAAAGTCATGCATTTGACCACATATGCTTAATAAAAAACTAAAATGTATTAACAATATTTACACTTACAAAAATCTTTACATTTAATGAAATCATATTACCTCAGGCAGTTTTCATAGAGTAGAAAGAGAAATAATACTGTTAAACTAATTACCTAGAATTTAATCAGTAAATTTACATAACAGAACTCTGATTACATTCATATCCTGCATTCTAACAATATCAAAGTTATATTACACAGACTGAGAAGCACAAAACCAAGGGACTAACAAGCTAGTGTTGTATAGTAGTTAAAAACATAATCTTTTATGACAAACTGATTGGTTCAAATCCACAGCCTTCTACTTAATATCCATGTGAGTCACCCTGAAGAGTTTGCCTGACCTTTCTAAGTGTCAGGTTTCTCATCTGTAAAGTGATCATGAAAATATTAAACTTAGGAATCTTTCAGGAAAAAATAAGATAGTGTTAGCAAAGTACCAATTACTTCCTGATTCTTGGTAAATAATGACTACTTTCCTGAAAAAAAAAAAGGTATTTGTTATAGTTGTAGGATTTTTTACTGCATATTATAGCACCTATATTTTTTTCAGTCTATGGACTTAGCTAGTGATATTTGCTCATTACAATGAAATGCAAGGATCTGGAGAGCTATGTGCATTATCTATAAGTAGTGCATGGTGTAGGATAAGATGCTAGAATCAGAATTGAGACCTAACCTATGACTTCTACTTATGATGTGGATGGTATTAAAAAAAATAGCTGAACCTATTTGGAACTTTTCTTTTTTTTTCCAGAGGCAGATGAAGTTACAGTTGTACTTATCTCACAGGATTACTGGAAGGACTAAATGGAAGAATATGTATAAAGCATCTACCATAATTCTTGGGACATGTAAAGCTAGTCAATAGTGCAAATTTAAAAAGTAGTCTCTCTAATTGTTTAAGAGAAAAGTGATTATTTTACTTTTAGGAGATTATTTACTTTTCTAATTGTTTAGGAGAAAAGTGATTATATTTTACAAAGCAAATTTGGAGAACTAATAATGAATCCAAAGGATTCAACAGGATAAAAAAAATAGGCAGAACTAACAGCATAGCACGTAGATTTTTTTAAGTCAATTATGTATATAAGTGGATGGTAGTACTAGAAGTGGTATTGAAGTACAGAGGGAGGAGAAAAACCATAGTTAAGAGTAGCTTGAGAAAATTTTATTAATGTTACTTCGGATTGGTGGAGTATTCATACTTTCTGGAAAGACTCAAAGGCAAAAACAAAACATAGTAATATAAAATAATGTTTAAATTATAACTAGTAAAATATCTGATTGGTATAACCATTAAAAAACAATTGAGTTGAGGAAAATAAAATTGAAAAGAGGCTGGGTATCACAGTACTTTAATTAATATGTAAATACTTTCATTGTTAGTTTAAATTATCTGTCTTCTCCACTAAACTGTTAAGTCATTGCGAGGAGAGATTCCAGGTTTCATCTCATTATCCAGATGCCTAGTGTGATGTCTGGATCGTTTAACCATTTACTGTTCGTTTGTTTCATGTTATCCCTAAGGTTCCTGGACTTATGGCAGCTGCAGATGCAAAGGATAAAGACAAATAAATTAGTGGATTTTAGAGGAAGGGGAGCTTTGTGATGTAAACTGCATCTAAGGTACATACACACACATTAAGTATAAATTTTCCAGGCACAGTACAGAGAAAGAAGGGTCCATAAAGAGAAACAAGATGTAAAAAAAGATCCAAAACTGAGAAAGATACAGCATCATCAGGGAATTAAGGAAAATTTGGATTGACTAAAACATGGATTACAAGGAAGGAAAAAAAATCTAGACAAGTTCATAAACTATGTTAAGAAATTTAGAAAGTATCTTCAAGGTTTTAAAGAATTATAAGGATTTGGAAAGTGACAGAATAGACTAGATGTGTAGACAACATGAAGCTGGTAACAGAGCAAAGTCCATGAGATTAGTCAGAACATTGCCAATGAAAATACTTTGTAAGAAAGGAATGATACCTCTTCTCACAGAAAAGAAAAGAAATAATATAGGCATGATCGCAGCTACCTGCATTGTCTTAAATAATGCTGACTTACAGAAGCTTTCACTGTTTGGTGTGCATTTTCTCTTGGAAAGTGTAGATATTTGTAAATAATAGACCTGATAAGAAGTTAATACCCAGAATTTATAAGGAACACATATAAGTTCACACCACAAAAATCATATAATACAATTAAAAATGCGTAGAGGACATGAAGAGACACTTCTCCAAAGAGGACACATAGATGACCAACAGACATATGAAAAGATGTTTGACATCACTAATTACTCAGTAAAATGCAAATCAAAATCACAATGAGATACCACCTCATACCTAACAGAATGGTTATCATCAAAAAAATTAACCAATAGCAAGCATTGGTGAAGAAGAAAGAAAAGGGAACAATACTGGCAGCATTACTGACAGTTACTAGAATATGAAAGTAACCTAGGTGTCTATTGATAGATGAATGAATAAATAAAATGTGATATATAAACATATATATAATAGAACATTACTCAGCCATAAAAAATAATGAGTTCTTGTCATTAGAAACAATATAGAATAACCTAGAGGATATCATACTAAGTGAAATAAGTCAGACAAAGAAAGCAAATACTTCATGATTCCACTTATATGTGAAATTACAAAACATAAGAAAAATAACCTTGTTTTGAGTTACAATTAGCTGATTTATTACAAAATATATTTTTATTCAAAAAATATTTACTTAGATATTTTTTATAAAACACACAATGCCATAGGTGCTTAGGGTATGAAGATTACCAGAGCTCCCCCTCTGTCCAACAATAGTTCAGTGTAATGAGAAAAGAAACCAATCCCTTTCCCATCCCTTGATAAGCAAGAATAAAGTTACATGGGGGAATAAAGAGAAGAGCTATTTGACTTCAAAGAAAACAGAACAAAAGAAAGTTAAAAAAGAGTAACTTGACTGAGGAGAAACCTAACAAATACTACCTCAGCCAGATGACTAAAGTGAACATCAACAGTCATTGGTCATGTTAACAATATGTACCCTTGTTATGATGCAGTGGAAATGACACTTTCCCTCCATAATCCTCCTTCTAATAACCTATAACCCTAGTATCATCCTGAGAAAATTATCAGACAATTTCCAATAGTAGGACATCCTAGAAAACATCAGATCAATACTCATCAAAATTGTTAGTTACTAAAGGCTGAGAAACTGCCACAATATACAGATGACATATTATAGGTTATAAACTTGAAACTATGTAATATTATTAACCCATCATCCCAATAAATATAGATTAAAAAAAATAGAATAAAAAACAAAAAAGATGAGCCTAAGTAGGCATAACAATAAAATGCAATGTAGAATCCTGGATAAGATTCTGGGACAGATAACAAACATTAAGTAAAAACTAAATAAATCTAAATGAACCACAAATTTTAATTAATAATAACATTTTTATTTCAATGTATGCATGATAACTATTCATTGAACTGCTCCAGAAATTAAAATCTATCTTCTTAAAAAAGAAGACATATCACTAAAATATAATTATAAATAATGAGAGTGTTAGATGAAGAAGAGAGATCAAACTTTCTGATATAAAAAATATGTTTCTGGCAGAGAACGAGAAATCCTAGGTTGATATAACTCAATTTTCATACATAGCAATGTACATCTAATCTTACAGTTTTCTCACTTTCTATTAAAAATGTGTTATTTTCCTGGATTTATCACTTATTAATTATGTGGTTTTTGACAGGTCATTTGTTCTCTCTGAAATCCTGATTCCAGTGAAATGGAGTAATAGTGTCTGTTGTGAAGGGCTGTTCTAAGAATCAGATATCAGATCCAAGATGGCAGAGGAGTAAGTTGAACCTACGCTAACCTATTCCAAGGACCAATCTGGAATTACAACTAAATTGTACAGAAAGCATCCTGAATAACCAATTGAACACAGTTGGAGAGAACCCTTACCAGCATGGAGAGACAAAAGAAACCACTTCACTACAACATGACGGATAAGGAGTGTGGAGATGTGAGAGGGCTGGCTGGGCACCCACAGGTGTCTGCTGAAGAACTGGAGGAATATTTCGGTGGTTTTGGGGTTCCCCTGAGAAATGTGGGGTCTAAACTCAAGCTGGGCTCCCCAGTCTACAGCATCAGGGCTGGAAAAGAACCCAGATAATATCCATCTGTGAAAAGCAGTAGGGATTCTGTCTGCCAGGGAAAGACTATTGGAGAATCAGAGAGCCACTTAAAAAGCCAATGCATAACATTTCATTTGTAGCCACTTACCAGGGTTACAACAGAGGAAGGACATAGTGGACTAGAGATGCCTGAGGAGAGTCTGGGGTTGGTGGCTCTTGGGAGAGAACTTAAGGACCAGCCACCAAGATCCCCATGCTGAATCATTCCCCATTCTGCAGATACCATCTTTCTCAAGCAAAGCCTTCTTCTCCAAGTGGCATCAGCCTGAGGGGAAGCAAGGCTATCATTTCAATTTGAAGGAGAAATAAGGAGCTTCCCAAACAAGAAAAAACTAAAGGAATTCATTAACACCAAACTAGTACTACAACAAATGCTAAAGGACTTGTTTTAAGAAAAAGAAGGAGAAAAAGAGGAAGAATAAAAAAAAAAACAGGAAAAAGTCTAACAATAAAATGACCCCGCATACATATCTATTAATAGTCAACTTAAACACAAATGGTTTAAATGCTCCAGCCAAAAGAGGTAGGGTGGATGAATGGATAAGAAAACCAGACCCACATATATGCTGCCTCCAAGAGATCCCTTTCAGATTGAAAAATGCACATAGACTAGAAGTAAAGGGATGGAAAAAGATATTTCATGCAAATGGAAAAGAAAAAAAAAACAGGGGTAGCAAGTACTTATAACTGAAAAAATTAGACTTTAAAACAAAGGCTATAGTAACGGTCAGAGAAAGGCACTACATAATGCCCTTCATAACTACATAATATTAAAGAGAACAATCCAACAAAATGATATAACCCTAGTAAACATTTATATACCCAACATAAGCACACCTAAATATGAAAAGGAAATTATTAATAGAAATAAAGAGAAAAACTGATAGAAATACAGTCCTAGTTGTGGATTTTAACACACAATTGACTTTGATGGATAAATCTTCCAGGCAGAAAATCAACAAGGAGACAGGAGCCTTAATGACACACTAGATCAAATGGATTTAACTGATATCTTCAGAGCATTTCACCCCAAGACAGCAGAATATACATACTTTTCAAAGTGCTCATGGTACGTTTTCTAGGATAGACCATGTGTTAGGACACAAAACAAGTCTCAATAAATTTAAGAAGATTTAAATCATATCAAGCATCTTCTCTGACCACAATGTTATGAAACTGGAAATCAATCCCCAAGAACACTGAAAAACATGCAAAGACATGGAAGCTAAATAACATGTTATTAAATAATGAATGGGTCAGGAACAAGATCAAGAAGGATATCAAAAGATAACTTGAAACAAATGACAATGAGGACACAAAAATTTGTGGGACACTGGGGAAGCATTATTAAGAGGGAAGTTCATAGTATTACAGGCCTATCTCAAAAAAGAGAAAGAAAATATCTCAAATAAACAATTTAACTTTACACTTAAATGAACTTACAAAAGAAAAACAAACAAACCCCAAAGTAAGTAGAATAAGGGAAATAATAAAGACCAGAGCAGAAATAAATAAGTTAATGTCTAAAAAAAAACAAACAAAACAAAAGATCAATGAATCTAAGAGCTCACTATTTGAAAAGATAAACAAGATTGGCAAAGCTTTAACCAGACTCATCAAGAAAAAAAGAGAAAGGACCCTCCCTAAAACAAAATCAGAAATAAAAAGAGGAGAAATAACAACTGACACCAAAGAAATACAGAGGACTGTAAGAAACTATTATGAACAACTATATGCCAAACAAACTGGACATCCTGGGAAAATGGATAAACTCCTAGTTACATACAACCTTCCAAAACTACATCAGGAAGAATCAGAGAATCTGAAGATACAGATTACACCTAATGAAATGGAAAGAGTAATAAAAATACTCCCAACAAACAAAAGCCCTGGACCGGATGGTTTCACAAGGTAATTTTGCCAAACATTCCAAAAAGAGATAACACCTCTGCTCCTCAAACTGTTTCATAAAATTCAAAAGGAGGGAAGTCTCCCAAACTCCTTTTACAAGGCCAATATTATCCTAATTGCAAAATCAGATAAAGATACTACAAAGAAATAAAATTATAGGCCAATATCCCTGATGAACATAGATGCTAAAATCCTCAACAAAATATTAGCAAACCAAATACAGGAATGTATCAAAACCATCATACACCATGATCAAGTGGGATTTATTCCAGGAATGCAAGATTAGTACAACTTTCATAAATTGATAAATGTGATACACCACATAAAGGAAATGAAGGATAAAAACCACATGATCATTTCAATAGATGCAGAAAAGGTATTTGATAAAATACAGTGCCCATTTATGATAAAATCTCTCAGGACACTGGGAATAGAGGTAACATACTTAAACATAATAGCAGCCATATATGACAAACCTGCTGCCAGCATCATACATACTCAATGGACAAAACTATAAGCATTCCCTTTAACACTGGGAACAAGCCAGGGATGTCCACTTTCACCTCTCTTATTCACCATAGTACTGGAAGTCCTAGCCATAGCAATCAGGAAAGAAGAAGAAATAAAAGGCATCAGAACTGGAAAGAACTATCTTTATTCACAGTTCATATGATTCTGTACACAGAGAATCCCAAAAATTTCACTAAGAAACTAATAGAAATGATAAATGAACTCATCAAAGTACCAGGACACAAAATTAATATCCAGAATTCAGTCGCATTTTTATATGCCAATAATGAACCAACAGAAAGGGAAATTACAAAAATCATACCACTCACAATTTCTTCAAAAAGAATTAAATACCTAGGAATAAACCTAACCAAGTATGTAAAAATCAGAAAATTTAAGGCACTGAAGAAGGTACAAATAAGTAGAAGCACATACCACATTCATAAATAGGAAGAATTAATATCATTGAAATGTTCATATTATCCAAAGCAATCTATACATTCAACACAATTTCTATTAAGATTCCAATGACATATTTCAAAGAACCAGAACAAATATCTCAAAAATGTACATGGAACTACAAAAGGCCCCACATAGCATCAATGATCCTGAGAAAGAAGAACAAAGTTGGAGGAATAACACTATGTAATATCAAACTATAATATAAAGCCATAGTAATCAAAATAGCATGGTACTGACATAAAACAGACACATAGATCAATGGAACAGACAGAGCCCAGAAATAAACCCACACCTTTATAGTCAGTTAATATTCCACAGAAGGAAGTAAGCACTTACAAGGGACTATAGATACTTTATTCAATTAATGGTGTTGGGAAAACTGGACAGATACATGCAGAACAATGAAACTCGACCACCTTTTTATAACACATACAATAATACACTCAAAATGAATCAATGACTTAAATGTTAGACCAAAAATCATGAAAATGCTAGAAGAAAATATAGGCAGAAAATCTCAGACACTGTTTGTAGAGATATTTTATTGGATATATCTCCCCCGGCAAGGGAAAAAAAGGAAAAAATGGGACTACATCAAATTAAAAACTTGTTTTTCAAGCAAAGGAAATCTTCAACAAAATAAAAAGACAACTCACAGAATGTGAGAACATATTTGCCAATACATCTGATAAGGGGTTGATGTCCAAATTTTACAAAGTGGTTGTAAAACTCAATGCCAAAAAAACAAACAACCCAATTAAAAATGGGCAAAGGACCTGATTAGACACTTATCCAAAGAAGACATATCAATGGCCAATAGACATATGAAAAGATGCTCAACATCACTAGCCATCAGACAAGTGCAAATTAAAACCACACTGAGATACCTTCTCACATTTGTCAGAATGGTTATCATCAATAAATCAATAAACAAGTGCTGACAAGGATGTGGAGAAAGAACAACCTTTTACACTGTTGGTGGAAATGCAGACTGGTGCAGCCACTGTGGAAAGCGATATGGGGATACCTCAAAAAATTTATAAATGGATCTGCCTTTTGATCAAGCAATCTCACTTTTGGGAATATATCCTTAGGAATCCAAAACACTAATTCAAAAGAACATCAGCACTCCTATGTTCTTTGCAGTGTTATTTATAATAGCCAAGATATTGAAGCATCCCAAGTGCCCATCAGTAGATGAGTGGATAAAACAACTAGGGTACATTTACACAATGGAATACTACTTGGCCATAAAAAAGAAGAAAATTTTACCCTTTGTGACAATGTGGATGGACCTGGAGAAAATCATGCTAAGTGAAATTAGCCAGTCAGAGAAAGACAAATACCATATGATTTCACTCATATGTGGAAGCTAATGAACAAACTGAGCTAATAAGGAAAATGAGGACAGCTTTATAGATGGAGAGCAGGAAGACAGCTAGCTGGGTGGGCAGGGGAGGTTAGGGTAGCAGGATTGAGCAAAAAGGAAAAAGGACTCATGGATATGGAAAACATTGTGGTGACTGCTTGGGGAAAGGTGGTGTAAGGGGACTAAAAAGTAAGGAAAAAATACAGTAAAGTTTAAATATATATATTTTAAAATCATATCTTCCATAGAACACAGCATAGCTTATGGCAATCTGATGAAATGCACTGGATAGTGTCAATGCATACATACAGATTGTGTTAATCAGAGGAATTAAAAGGTATCTTAGCAATTACTTTTATAAATTTAAATTATTAATGCCAACAATCACTACATGATTTTATCTAATATGAAATTTTACTTTTTCTAATTTAGATTAGTATATTATTTAAATACCCTAGTAAAAAAACTCCAAAATTTGTTTCAGTTAAAAATGGAAAAACACTTATAAAAAGATTTTTGTGCCCTATGACTGATCATTGATTTCAGAATATGTAAATAAAGAACAAAAAATAGAAAAAATTATATTTATTAATAGATATGTTTGTCACTTGTTATAGTAAAATTTGAAGATAAGTACTTATCATCAAGAATAAGAAAATGATAAAGCAAATTATTATTTATATATGTTTGTATATATCTACATACCTATGCACATGTATGCATACATGTGTATATGTATATGTATATACTAGAGTACTGAATAATTATGATATACACATAATGATGCTTTAAATATATATAGCGATTTTAAAAATATCTTTAAGTTAAAATTTAAAGTATGACGTCAAATTCTAAACATTTTAAAGTTATGTTATATTTAAAAGTTTATAGGAAAAAAAAGCTAAAGGAGAAAAGTCCACAAAAATTATGGGGTTAGAGTTGACTTCAGCTTTTCCCATTTTCTAATATTTTTTGTATGTGATTATAATGCTTTCATTAATTAACAAGTCATTTTTAAAATATTTTATTAATTTATTTTTAGAGAGGGGAAGGGAGGTTAAAGAGAGAGAGAGAAACATCAATGTGTGGTTGCCTCTCCCACGCCCCATCCTGGAGACTTGGTCTGCAACCCAGGCATGTGCCCTGACTGGGAATAGAACTGGTGACCCTCTGGTTCACAAGATGGTACCCAATCCATTGAACCACACCATCCCTGACCAAGTCATTTTTTAAAATTCAGAACATATTTTAATGACCACAGAATTCTGATTCTAACATTTAGGAGTCAGAAAAAATTTACTTTGAATTAGTATTACCATGGACATACTCTGCCTTAAGAAAAATAAAAATAATTTTTTAAAAGAAACTCATAATAAATTGTTTTCATTTTGTAATAGAACTTATTATAAAATATATTTAATAAATAAATTGCTATGAAATCTAAACAAATTTGATTTCTCAGAAATATAATTCATAGTTAAATAAGATCATCTCTATCTTTCATCATTTTTATCCTTAATGAGACAATTTAAATTTTTAGAATTAAATTGTAGTGTTTAAATAACTTTGGCCAATAAATTTTATTTGCTCATTATTTTTGCAAAAAAAATAAATTTCATTTAAGTTGTTGTCTCAGTTTTCTATTGGTTTTTGTAATTTTATAAATATATTTTTGAAGTAGCTAATATTTCTTATCAGTACAGTATCCAGCTTCAAGAATCTTCTTTCAGTGTTTCTATATTATGACATTTTGCTAATACAAAATTTCATTTCTTTCCTAGTGTTTAAAAATCTTCCAATTTTGTATTTAATGTTTATTATATATAGGGTGGGGCAAAAGTAGTTTTGCAGTTGTTTGTATGGAAAAATACAAAAAATAATCAGTAATATTATAAGAATAAAACTCTTTGTTTTACGCATTCATAACTGTAAACTTACTTTCGCCCTACACTATATTTGTACTGATGTATTTTGTCAAGAAACATACTTTGGTAATGTTCCCCTAATTTTCATGAATATAATTACCATTCCATCCCATTACAAAATGGTATGTCTCTAAAAATTTGAGGGATTCTAAAAATATTCATTTTAAAACCAAGTCTTCTTTAGATTATAGTGAATATCTAAAATTTATCTTGGTTTTTAACTTAACTCACAATTTAGGGAAGGAAAAACTACCAGTGGTCTGAACTAATTTTACTCAAATCAAAAGCAGCCAGTAGAGCAACTGCTTACTGGCTCCTTGTCAGCTCTTTAGCATCTGGTTCCTCTGATCACTAACTGTACCTTGATCTGTTGAAGTGAGGCATGAGATTCAATAGGACAGCAGTAAATTAGTTTTTACTTTATATTTATAGGATTGCACTTTCTAGATATCTTTTTCCTGAGCCAACTCCTGTTAAGAGGGAACTTCCGAGAAACTACTACTAACTTTCTGTGAAGGAAGGAAACACACACACTAACAGTGGAGCAACTGGCCTCTACTTCCTTCGAAATTTAACTTCCTGTAGTAACTTCACAAGACTTCTTTCAAAGCACAAGGCTTCTTTCTAGTAGCACCTTAATTAATTGTGTTCCTCCATGAGAACTCATTTTCTGAACCTGCATTCTTGTTGATTTGCACATTAGACACAAACATTAATCCTATCATAACAGACTTGAAAGTTCTGACTAAAAAATAATTTTAAGTTTTCAATAAACATAATAAAAGTAAGTGCAAGGTAGTCATTTTTTTTTTGTACTTCTTGGTTAACTACAAAGGAGCATAACCTGTCCTTTGGGAACTCACTTAAGGTCACAAAAAGTAAGAGAATATTTTAAAGGTGTAAAATTGGATGCAGATTATGAAGTTTACTGAAAATCTATCCTAACCTTTCATTTGAAAGTGAGGACAGAGAGACCAAGAAATGTGTATAGCATCATGATGTGTATACCATAATTATTCCATAAGTTAGGCTATACCAAACTGAAGTCAGTATTTAAATATTGGACTGATTTATTCAATAGCTTTTGCAACAAATCATGCTTTCTCTTGCCCTGGCTGGTGTGGCTCAGTGGATAGAGTGCCAGCCTGCAAACCAAAGAGTTGCTGGTTCCATTCCCAGTCAGGGCATATGCCTGGGTTGTGGGCTAGGTTCCCAGTAGGGGGCATACTAGAGGCAACCACACATTAATGTTTCTCTGTTTCTTTCTCCTTCCCTTACCCTCTGTCTGAAAAAACAAAATAAATAAATTTTTTTAAAAAACATGCTTTTTCTCGAAAAGTAATAACACCTAACATTTATTGAGAACTTTCTATGTGCAGGTCAAACTGCTTTTTAAATAGTGAAATTTTAGTCTTCACAATAACTCTAAGATATAAGAATTTTCATTATCCACACTTTATACATGAATAAATTTAGGCAGAGAGCATTTGACTTATCTATGTTACACAGACACTTTGTGGTGGGGCTGGTATTAAAAAAGCAGCCTAAACCAAAATCTTACATTCTGAGATTCTATTCTATAACTATCTGCAGAGTTTAAGCTTATTAATTTAAATCAATAGAAAGTTAGCTACTTGAAGAGAAGTTTTGTTCTATTTTGTCACTGCTAGCTGTCTACTTAAGGCCTAGAAGAGCGATTGTGAGACCTGCTCAATACATGATTGCTTGTGGAACTAATGTGACTACATATAAAATAGCATTAAGTATGAGCTGTTGAAATGTTTTATATTCCTGTTTTCAGAGGAGTACTGGGAACAATCAGTTTTAAGAAAAGATATAAAAGTCCATTATTTTTTTATTAAGTACAATCTGAAAATAGGCTATGATAAATAGAATTATATCTGATTTTAATTTAAATAATGTTAGCTATTAAAATCAGTTCACATGTGCTTTTCTTAATGAGGCTTTCTTTGAGTCCTTGAGTCCTGTGTCTATTATAAAATATTATCATTCCTTCATATGTTTTATCAATGCTTTTAATTATATGGTGATATATGCAATTATATTTTAATATTCATTCCCTCACAAATTTTATAAGAGCAGAGACCATGTCTCTTTTCCTTACTTATTTTCAGCACATAGCAAAGCATCTATTATAGAGTAGTTACTAAATTAATAGGTCTTACATAAGTGAATGACCAGAAATAAATGACTGTATGAAGCACTTGGAAGTGCACAGTAAATAACCTGGACTTGTCCAAAGAAAGGTCTCACTTTTGTCCTGTCTTCTGGGTGGAAATCTCTGTTGTAACTAATAGGAGGGTTTATTGAGGTCAGGGGTGGCCACTCCAGAAAGACTAATTATGGAATTTAGGGGGGGATTTGGGTCTCCTGGTGTCAGTTAAATTGGAGATTGACTTAATCACATGGTCCATCAGTTAAGACTATGTAACAACAACCCAGTAAAAATTCTGGACACTGAATGTCGAGTGAGTTTAGGTGCTTCATTGTCACACATTGATGCTGAGCGGGTCAACTTTATAGAGGAAAACAACAGAAGCAGGGTTTTGGGGATCCTCCCAGTTGTTGTTCTGTGAGTGTCTTCCTTGGCCTGATTTTCTTCTAAAGCCTTTCCCCATAATATATTGTAACTGTGAGTTCAATACCTCTTGGAGACTTCTGTGAGTCCTCATCGTGAATCAAAGAGAGTGGTTTTGAAGAGCCCCCACATGTGTACTTAGTGTCAGAATGAGAGTGGTCTTATGCTCTCAACCTTCACAGCATGGATCACTCTGGAAGCAAAGTGATTCTTGCAGTTCAACGGTCAGAGCAGATAGATATCCTTATGGTAGACATGGCCTCCGGACAAATGCGTGTTGTAATTCTGGGAAAGTCATTTAACCTCTTGGGCTGCAATTTCACTATGTCTAATTTTAAAATAACACTAGGATACCTCTTAAGGTCATTTTGAAGAATATATATTAAGGAATGATTGATTTTCCTAATTATAGAATATCTAGGTACCGTATGATAAGACATACAATAATACTATTTATTTTAAATGTGACCCTATCTAAGAACTGGTACTTGAAGTTTAATGATCATAATCACTTTTATATGGCTTTGTAATTTAAATGGTCATTCCTTTGGTAAGAGTAAAATTCCCATCTAGTTATGAATTTAGTCCATTTTAACAGTTGCAGAATCGTAGGTCATTGAAATGTCATCTATCTTCCTCCCTTCTGGCAATGATTATATACAGAATATCTTCAAAAGAAAATGAATCCTATTTTGAAATATTTCTCAATAAATGAAATTCTACAACTTATCTGGAAAAAAACTCATTCTATAAGTAATCATTCTATAAGTAATCAATCTTTAACATCCGGTTACCTAATTAGCAAAAAAAGAAGTAAAAATACTTATATGGTCTAATCAGAATATTTAGTTGGTGGGCCCAAGATTTTAGTATTTTTAAACAACACAGCTTTGAAGTATGCTTCACATACCAAGAGAATTCCAAAGATTCAGAGAATGTCCAGGTCATTTGAGCAAATTCATGCAATTTGAATTTTTTCCCTTTGCCTTTTAGTCATTTTGGACTGGGGGCCATATATAAATGTAGAAAAGCACCTCTCTGGAACTCATTGCATAAAATGGGATTATAACTAAGTATACTGAAGATAATCAATAGTATTATACGATGCTTGAAAAAAAGAATATTCCACCAGAAGGAACTTTTCATAAAAATGAGTCAGACAGAATTTTTCAATGTTTATTATTCTCCAAGTGAAAAGAGAGTCTGGGAATTATTGTTGTATATGGGAGATAAATGTTATAAAGGAGGGCATTTTATATAACTTAGAAGAACCATTCCTCAATTTTTTAAATCTACTAACCTATTTTCTAATCTAGTAAAGTAACTTTGTTATCACTTATTAAACTTCACAAGGAACATGTATAAAGGATACATGGACAAAGCCAAAGGAAGGTAGGATGGAGGGTGGAGTTGGGGATGGGTGGAGCAGGGGGTAGTGATGGGGGAAATGGAGACAATTGTACTTAAACAGTAATTTTAAAAAGTAAATAAATAAACTTCACAAAAACTCTAACATTAGTCAAGGTATGCCAGGGATACACGAGTATTGTGGATACTAAATATATATATATATTTTTACAAGTAATGAACTAACCTCTGGTTTTATAAGTGGATCTCTTAAAAGGTAATGCTTACAACAACAGAATCAAATAAATTTGAAGACTACCACCAGAACCATGTCGATGTCAAGACGCTATGCTATTTCTCTATGAAGCCCACTGTGGGACACCAGCCCTACCTTTCAAATTATCCCTAGATACCTTCTCAATAAGGACAAACTGGTTGAATTCTAATTCTGTTCTATAGTATATATTGTTTCCAAATTGTGTATAATGTCTTTATGAGGCATATTTTATTCTTATTTTTTGAATAAAAAATGCCGAGACCCATAGAAATTAAAGGACTTGCCATCACAAGAACACAAGTGGCAAGCTAGAGTCTGACACAGCTCACATATTGAACGTGTTGTTGCCCCGGGAGTATGTCAAGGTTATTCATCATATACATACAATGACATGGATGCTTGATTGCTTCAACACACTTTACACTTGCAGATATGTGAGGAGCCTACAGCATTTTTACAGCGATCCCATACAAAGTCATTAAGTCTTTGGTGAAGTAACAAATCACTAGCCTAAGAGAACATACCATTTCTTGGAAAATAATTATTAAATGTTTTATGTGCTTGAAATCTGATATACCTGGAGGGCGGCTAATCCCTTAGTTTGTGCTTATTTGCTTGGATAGAAATAAATAGGGTAAAAAAGCAGAAACAAAACCAGCTATCATAATTATAAAATGAAACCAAAAAATCACACATGCACAAAAGACAAAAATTAGTACATTTCTGGAAAAATATCAAAAAAGTTTAAAAATAAATCAAGTTGTCAACAATTCCTAGGGAAATTTAAGACCCGCATTCTCTTATTAGTAGGAGAAAAAAAATAATGTGTCAATTAAGTTTTTGTCATCCTTTTAAATATTTGGTATTTGAAATATAACAAATACATAGAAATAATAGCAATGCAAGATTAGAGATGTTAGCTCAAAAAGAAATTTATTTTATTCATAAACAGAAATATAATTAGAACTTTTGTTGAGGTATACAAAGTCAGTAAGTTACCCAAAATATTTTATTTTTTTACTATCCTCCCATATTATCCTTGTTCTGCAGATATATAATTAATTTCTTCCATAGTTGTAACTCTTTTTACCTAATTGTTTAGTTTGGTCACAGAATGTATTAATTATATTGAAAATACAGGATAGTTCTATTGTAATCAGGAAAGTCTTTTTTAAAAAATATTGCATGTTGACATATGGCCTTTGTTTCATTTTCTACCTACTCTTCTTCAAAGCCTTTATAACTGAACCACATTTTGTGAAGTTAAAAAAAAACAATTGTACCATTCATCAACGTCAAATCTATTTGGATTGACTGTATTGCTTACATGATCCCTGTTACACACAATTTAAGCATCTCAGGTAAATTGGTTTAGATCTAACTGAAAACTGACATTTTATTAATTATGAAAACAATAATTACAATCTAATAACTCAATTTTCACCACACAATTTTAATTGAAGCAGTTGGAAGAGATGAACATGTAATGAAAGCTAAGAATTAAGTGAATGTGCTTTAGTTCTCTGGCAATCAAACTGACACCAAGAGATGTTTGCTAAAGAAAAACAAATTTAAACATGTTCCATATTCATCTTGATACCTATATAATAAAGTAAATCTATATTTTTAAAAGTGAATGGCTGAAAAGTGCAATTACATGCATTTTATAATAGATAGTGATGCTTTTTGGGGACAAATGAGGTAGTAGACATGGCATTTTTGTCTACCTAGAATACATTCCCAATTATTTTGATAAACTTTTCTGTTTGGTGAGTTCCCTTCCTTTGGGAACATGTACTTTTGGAATGACTCCTAAATTAGTCCAGGGTAAAAAATGTGACCTGGGCCTTAAATAATTAACATATGACATTCCTGTAGTCATAGTGATTGACTCAGGGTTGCAAAAATAAATCAGTGCAAAAAGGACTTGGACCTGAGAAACCTTGAACTTTGTTCTGCTGGAGACTGAGAATAAAGCCAACACAGTAGAAAAATTTAGAGCTAAATTGGCCCTTGGTGACATATTTTGAGTTTAAACACACCTCTGGATTTTTGATAATGCGTGTCAAAAAATTATCTTTCATGTTTAAAACAGTTTGAGTTGAATTTAGTTGCAAGCAAGTTATTTTTTATAGCAAAAGTTATCAGTAAAATGGATCTGGAGAGCATTATGCCAAGTGAAACAAGCCAAGCAGTGAAAGAGAAATACCATATGATCTTACCTATAAGTGGAACCAAATCAACAAAATAAACACACAAGCAAAATACAACCAAAAACATTGAAATTAAGAACAATCTGACAGTAATGAGAGAGAAGGAGGGAGAGGGATAATGGGGGATAATGGCAGGGGGAGGCCATCAAGGAACATCTATGAAGGACATATGAACAAAGCCAAAGGGGGTGAGTTCAAGAGTGGGAGGTGGAGATGGGTGAGGCAGGGGGCATGGTGGGGTGAAAATGGAGATAATTGTACTTGAATAGCAATAAAAAAAGTAATCAGTAAAACCATACATGTATCTTGATTCTTTAGCTCCATGAGACATCCTGTGCTTTAGTTGTGCCAATATCTATTATAATTTTTAAATTCTCAATAACAAAAATGTAATGGATTAAGTGATTTTATATTTGTCAATTTATTCAGATTGTATAAGACTGCTTATTACCAACATCAAAACATATTTTACTGGGCCTGAAAACCTCTTAATTGGGTTAACATATGCTGTGGACATTACATAAATTGAAAAATAATTGATTTTGACAAAAGTGTCCAAATCTTAGTTTAAAGAGTATTCTTCCACAATTCCATGTAGCTTATAACATATTCAACATAGAGTATGCTAAATTGTTTGTTGCTTTAAAAAAAATTCATATCTCAGCATATTTTCCCTTACATCGATCTGTATATCAAATTTTACCAAATAATCTTGTTCTCTCCCATAAAATTAAGACAGTAATTTTTGTTGCTTACATATGTCTGGGAATTTTCACGTTATATAATTTTACCTTCCCAAAAGACAACATGAGATGCTATAGATTCTATTATAATTTTAAGATATCAAATAAGAATATAAACTGAAAACCTGGAGAGATGTGTCTCCCACAAGATTAACTAAATGTTGGAAATGCCCTTTACTTGTACAGTTATCTAGCCCCCAGCCATCAAGATAACTGGGATCACAAGCTGGATATATCACACCAGAGTCAAACCTTATGTACAGGAAGATCTGACATCCATTCAGCATACAGATTAGTCCTGAGATCCAACTGGAGACCTCAAACTCCTCTTCAAACAGACTGCCAAATCTGGTCACAAGCCTTACTCCTACTGGGGAAGACTTCCCCCTCCCACTCTACACCATAGCAACTTCCTTCTGTGCACAGGTCTCATCTCCCTCCAAAAGATAGCAAACATCTCTGTCTGTGAGAGAAAGCTCCATCCCTCTTCAGCTGGAAGTTGCTAGAGAGGACACCCTCTGCCCATTTCCCCTTAAAGAATTCAGAGCCAAGGATCCTTGAGGTAGGAAAATGTAGTAGGAACTATAGGCCAGGTACAGAAGTTTACCTGAGCAGAGAACCATGGGTATCTAGCAGGAGGCAAAACTATAAGCCTTTGCAAGACCACTCCTTTAAGCATTAACCCCTGGAAGATGATATCTAGGTTTCAGCTGGGTTTCAACTCCAGGCCCAGAGACACAGCAAAATCAGATGGAGTGATGCCACGGCTGACATCAGGACCAGCTGCATCAACTAATGACCATCCGGTGCCAACCAATCAGTAGAGACCACTACCAATCAGTGGAGACTGCTGGGGAGAATACCTTGGGATCTGATGAATGTTCTATTTCAGCAGTCCCCAACCTTTTTGACACCATGGACTGGTTTTGTACTGATCCACAGACCAGGGGTTGGGGACCCTTATATCTGTTGGTGAGCATTAGGCCAAGTGAAATAAGCCAGTCAGAGAAAGACAAGTACCATATGATTTCACTCATATATGAATCTAATGAACAAACTAAACTAACAAAACAGAAGCAGACTCTGAGTTAGAGAACAGACTGACAGCTGTCAGAGGGGAGAGGAGTTGCTAGACCGGGTGAAAAAGGGTGAAGGGATTAAGAACAAAAAAAAACCCTTATAGACACAGACTCACAGACCACAGCATGGTGATTACTGGAGGGTACGTGGGTGATATAGTATAGAATTGTACACATGAAACCTATACAATTTTATTAACCAATATTACCTCAATAAATTAAATTATAAAACACTAAGCAGGTATAAAAAGATGAATTCAAATTCAGTTAATCCAACTCTGAATTGAGAATTTGTTTTCTATGATATGGTATTATTTCTGGCATATCTTGGAATCTTGGCTATAACCACATGTACAATACTATCAAGACATTTCCATCCATGTCGATTGCCTTTGACTTAGCTGCTTTATTTTTCACCTGTATATCAGCTTTTGTAAATATCAGGAAATGTGGACATCAATACTTTTTCTTTGTTCTATTTTCAAAATTCCCTCAAAAGGATTCTAATTGGCTCATTTTTTATCAATTTCTGTCTTCTCTTACCACAGACAGAGGTAGAACTGGGTGGGGTTGGTAGAAGGAGCACCTTTCTAACAGAAAGCAAGTAATAGAAACTTTATGAAGAATGAATATAAGGGTACTAGCTTTACAACAAGATAGTCACTATAATTCTAATTTACTAACATAAAAGATTGCACAGAAGCAACAAGACTCAAGAAGTCCAAGCATTTAACTTCATTTTTATTTCTTATTTTAGCAATTACAGTAGTTAAGGAACTGAATTCTGTCATTAAAGATAGTCCTGTTAAGCACTCATTTGAGCGGTTTTATTAAAACTGTGGTCTTACACAAAATAATTGTCTATAATTCATTTGTATTATAAAATAAAGATGCTATTAGTTTATACCTCATAGGCTTATTGTAAAGATAAATTTCACTCACCTGCTTAAAGAATTAAATATTGTGCCTAACAAATAGAGAACTATTCATTCACAGAGTGGGTTCACAGAAATCATGTTCTTCTTCGTTAGCAAACATCAAGTTCTGGCAAGTGATAGTTAAAGATCTTAACACAAATAATTTAAAATAAACATGAGAAGCAGCTAGATAAATCTCTTTATGTCTCTGTTTTCACTCTAAACACAAGTGCACACACATACACAAGGATGAAGAAAATAAAGGATTGGTTTTAAACTTCATAACAAGAGGTAGTTACAATATTTTGTTAACTGCTTTCAGTAAAATAAAGTATTGTAAATTATAAAGAGAAAAATGAAAAACGTTGATGCCCTGTATTTCATGAAAAAGATTAGGAAGTTTAAAGTTTGGAAGCATGTCCTAGTTGATGTGGCTCAGTGGGTTGAGTGCCAGCCTGTGAATCAAAGGGTCGCTGGTTCCATTCCCAGTCAGGGCACATGCCTGTGTTGCAGGCCAGGTCCCCAGCAGGGGTCATGTGAGAGACAACCACACACTGATGTTTCTCTCTCTCTTTCTCCCTCCCCTCCCCTCTCTCTAAGAATAAATGAATAAAATCTTTAAAAATATAAAATTCGGAAGCAATGAAAAGGAGGCAATATTTAAATAAATCTTATTACCACTTTCATTCTTCTTCTGTTTCATTCTTTCATTCTCATCTTCTTGGGATAAAAATAGGGTCTTGCCCTCCGTTTTGTCTCTTAACAGAAAGCATGACATCCACAAGAAGCATGGGTGAGTCCTGTTCAGCCTCTGATTCATAATCTTCCTCTTAAAGCTATTCTAGTCTTTAACCTCTCTCTCTTACCAATGCTTCACTTCCAAGAAGCATTTGCCTGCATATGGAAGTTCTGGGCTTTAATTACCTTATTTATCTTACTATGTAGGCCTGTGTGTTTACACATACAAAATAAAAAGTTTTCACCTATTTGTCTATTGTCATTTCTGGTGCCTCCATAGCACAAAAAGCTACACTCATGCTGCTTATCCTCTTTATTATTCTTTATGTCTCATTTAACCTTAAATAAGACCAAAAGAAATTTCCAATCTTCAAAAAATATCTTCAGATCATTATCCTCCATAATTTCACAATTCTTGGAGATCTTTTAGGGAGACTGGTAGACTGAGTACCATTGGTGCATTGTTGGTTTTATCAAAATTTTATTAAATGAGTTGGGTATTTTTCATAGTTGAGATATAGGCTAAATAGTTATATTAGTGAATTTTTTTCTGAGATGTAATCTATTTACTTATTTTTCAGGATTGTGAAGGTAATTGATAATTCTGCTGTAAAAATCAAGTTAAAATAAAATAGCTTTATATACCTGTTTACATTGCAGATGAAAACTATATACACAGATATTTTTCTTTATGTGTACGCGCAAGTGCATACGCCTAAGTACACACACACATATGCACTAGGATTTAATTGCGAAAGCAGATTAAAATATATTATACTATTTAAAAAGTCCAATATCCCTGATGAATACTGATGCAAAAATCCTCAAAAATATTAGCAAACCAAAAAGACATTAAAAGGATCCTTCACCATGATCAAGCATGAGTTTTTCAAGGGGTCAAGGATGATTTAACATCTGCCAATCAATCAATAAGATACACCATGTAAAAAAATAAAGACTAAAAATTATGACATTATCTCAACAGATGCAGGAAAGCATTTGAAAAAATTCAAAATTCAATCACAATAAAAAAAAATAAAGTGCAAATCGAGGGAACACACCTCAACATAATAAAGGCCACATATGACTAGCCCACAGATAATAACATACTCAAAGGTAAAAGTTAAAAGCTTTTAGCTAATATCAAGAACAAGATAAAGATGTCCATTGTTGCTACTTTTATTCAATACACTATTGGAAGTCCTAGCTAGAATATAAGCAAGAAAAATCTATCTACAGATTCAATTCAACATTTATCAAAATATCAACGTTATTTTTCACAGTAAAAGAACAAGCATTCTAAATTTGTATGGAGTCACAAAAGACCCAAAATTACTTAAACAATACTGAGAAAGAACAAGATAGAGGCATTATGCTTCCTGGTTTCAAAGTGTATTATAAAGTTATAGTAATCCAAGTAGTATGTTATCAACAGAGAAACAGACATAGATCAAAGAAACAGAATGGAGAGGCCAGAAATAAACCCATATTTAATCAATTAATTTAAGACATAGTAGCTAAGAAAATAAAATGAGAAAAGGGCAGTCTCTTCAATGAATGTGTTAATAAAACTGATAGCTACATGCAAAAGAGTGAAACTGAACTACTATCTTATGCCATACACAACAATGAATTCAAAATAGACTAAAGACTTGAATGCAAGACCTGAAACCATAAAGTCCTGGAAGAAGCAAGTGGTAATCTCTTTGACATTGGTCTTGGCGATGATTTTTTGATCTGATTAAAAAGCAAAACAAAAGTAAAATTGAAAAATTGGAACTACATCAAACCAAGAAGCTTCTCCAGAGCAAAAAAATCATTAACAAAATGAAAGGGCAACATACTTAATGGGAAAAAATTTGCAAATTATAAATCCGATAAGGGATTAGTATCCAAAATAGATAAGGAACACATATTAGTCAATAGTAAAATAAAAAAAGAAATATTCTGATTAAAAATGGGCATAGCATCTGAATAGACAGTTTTCCAAAGAAGATATATAGATGGTCTACAGGTATTCAATATTATTAATCATCGGGTGCAAATGAAAACTACAATTAGATATCACCTCACACCTACTAGAATGGCTACTATAAGAAAGACAAGAAATAAGTGTTGGCAAGCATGACAAGAAAAGAGAACCTTAGTGCACTGTTAGTGTGAATGTACGTTGGTGTAGCCATCACAGAAAACAGTATGGGGGTTCTTCAGAACACTAAAAATAATGATATCATATGATTGAGCAATACCACTTCTGGGTATGTGTCTGAAGGAAATGAAAACACTGACTCTAAAAGATATCTGCACCCCTCTGTGTTTATTGCAGCATCACTTATGAAGCAAAGGCATGGAAACTACTGTGTCACCAATGAATAAACAGACAAAGAAAAATAAAATATTACACATGCACATACACACACAATGGAATATGATTCAGACATATGAAACAAAAACCCTTTCACTTTTGATAACATGAATGCACATTGAGGCCATTTTGCTGAATGAAATAAGTCAGACAGAAAATGACAAGTATATCATCTCACTTATATGTAGAATCAAACAATAAATATAAAAAATACAAAATAAACTTATGGATTGGTAGTTGCCAGAAGCGAAGTTTGAGGTTTAAGTGAAATGGGTGGATATGATCAAAAGATACAGACTCTCCGTTCTAAAATAAGTCTTAGGGATGTAATGTACAGCATGGTGACTATAGTTAATAATATGGTATTGAATATTTGGAAGTGTCTAAGAGAGTAGATCTTAAAAGTTATCATAAAAATTCCACATGTATGTGGTGATGAATATTAACTAGACTTATAGTAGTAATGATTTTGCAATATAAACATACTTGGAATCATTATGTTGTACATCTGAAATTAATATAATGTTATATGTCAATTACATATTTAAAAATCAGAGATTTATTTTTTCTACCTCTTTATAATGACCCTAGAGAGAGGCATTTCCATCTTCCTAGAGCAGTAATAATAGATGAATCCCTTAACAGGTGATATTTCTTCTCTCTTTTGATTAGGAGATTAATTTGAATGTACAATGTTAGATATGATAGAATTTCACCACATGCATGGTACCTAGAAATGTTTAGTTTCTTACTATTTATAAAAAAGAATAGACACTTGAAAAAAGTAATTCAATAACATTGAAAGCTGTCAGGTGTGGGGGGTTTGCAAAATAAAATGGAGGCATTTTCAGAATCAGCAAAGAATAGTTTGCTTTTTTACTTCTTTTCAAATAAGCAGTGTATACTTGGCTCAGGAAATTTAGGTTAAAATCCAGGAGCCAAGAAAAACTTTTTTTTGTCCTCTTTTTACTCTTTCCTGGACTCTGAATATTTTTAGAATGAGAAAATATCAGAACTCAATTAACTGGCAGCTTATGCTTCCAAAGGTGGCACTTCAAGGAAGAAACCCCTCTCAGTAAAAGCACTTAGTGGTCACTGGAAGAGGGTGGTTATGTTGGAAGCAGAAATGTGTGTAAAAATAACTCAGAGAACTGAGCTCTTAGTGGCAATATTTGTGCAATTTCTTTCCTGCATTCCTTCTACCTTTACTTTTCTTTATCACTAAGGAGTCTCAGTGCCTTTCTTATGTGTCAGGTTTCACTCTTGTTTTTTTTTTTTTCAAATATCTGTACTCTTTTTTGTCTCCCCCTCCCTCAATTTCTCTGCAAGTCTTCATGCAGCAGTTCCAAATTAATTCTGTTTTTAACTCTGTTAGGACTCATTAAATTTCTTACTAACTTTTTACTTGATGCCCTTTCAGTTAACCTTAAGAAAATAAAACTAAGATTTTCTTAACATTTTTATGTTTTCATTTCTGCTTCAATTGAAAACAAAGATTACTTGGACAATGACTATAAGCATTCCTATATCTGTGTCATGGATCCTAAATAGAAATGTATTCATTATGGCACTTGGGTTTCAAGATCTTTCAGAGGCTACTTGATATATGTCTGTGTTAAATAAGACTTTGTCTATGACTCATATCTTTTGAGTATGATGAGCTTATATTCTTTTTGAAGATTTTTATTTTTCATGCATGCAGCTACACAATTTCACATTCACCAATTCATATAATTGCAGATCAAGCACTTTTGCTTAAGACATGCAATTTTTAAATATATCTGAGTCCCATGGTTAGATGTATAGTTAAAAGAAAATTGGGAGACTTTTTTTTCTTGCAAAGCAACTAAGTTTTGATTTAACTGAGCTTTAAAAAAAGTGATCTATTAGACATCTTTAGGAAATCTGGACCTCTCTCCCACAGACTAAAGCTTAAGAATTTCATATTCTGAAATATAAAAAATACACTCAATGAATCAATCAATAGATAGAAGAGGAGAAGAGGAGGAGAAGAAGAAAGAAAATGAGGAGAAAAATAGAAGTAGAATGGGGTAAAGGGGTGAGAAATGATGATAGCTATCTCCTCCTTATGATATCCAAAATAACACTGAGAAACTATTGTGGTATCCCCACAAAGAACTCAGGACATAGAATATGAAAAGAAAAATACAGATTTAGTCTTATCTCTGCACTTATTTGATAAGATATATGAATTATACAAAAGTAAAAAGTGAACATGAGATTACCACTCATGACTGACAGAAAAATAGTATGCATCATAAATGAATTATAGATATAAATCAATTTTACATGCAAATCCCTGTAATCCCTATCCCTAGAGGCCTTTTTTGATGATTTCTTTCCAAAGGGATGGCTTAATTCACTGAAAAAGTTTATATGATCTTGATGGTCCTTCATAATTGATCAAAGACTAAATGCATTGGCCTGATACTTGTTTTGCAGATGGCCTTTCAGATTTTTTTTTATTTTAATTGTCCCTGGGGTTACCTGGTATTGCAATACCTCTGTAAAATGCAGAATATCTTCTGTCTACTTACTGTGCCTTCCTTTTACATGTATACATTAGTATCCACATGATTTTCTGGCTATTGTGTTTTTTCCATTTCTGACCAAATCTTGTATAAAAAATGACCTTCTACCATAGGGCTCAGTGGTAACAAACTTTACACTCCATTTTATTACTGATGTTTCTTTCCAGGAAATTTGGACAGGAGATCAGATTCTGGCTGGGTAATAATCTGCCAGTAATTTAACGAAGGTTTTATTCTATTTGAATTTAATGGGGAACTAAAGATTCTGACAAGAATAATCTCTGTCTCGGATAGCCCTGTAAGACTCTTTTCCTTTTAAAGTCAAGCTCTCTTGATTACAGATGTCATGTCTCCTACGACACTAGCTATAAGTTTGTCTTTTCAAATGAAAAATGAAGTTTGAGTGCTTGATCGCCTTATCAGTTAACAGCATTATTGCCATAAGAAACCATTTTTCTTCCCCAGTCAGGCTGAAACAGAACACGATAAATGTTTTATCTTCGAGTTCTCAGCATGATGTTCATTTTCATCATTTCACTTTGAAAGAGACCAGCAACTTTGAAGAAATATCGTGTAAATAAAATCATTTAAAAATCCAGCACACAGAAAAATAAAGAGCCCAGAGCAAAAAGGAAGAAGTACCTCTTAGAAACAATGTTCATCAGTCTTTTATATTGTACAAATATCTTTTCAACCCCCCAGAGTTGAGGAAAAAATGTGTCACGTATACTTCAAAAGAAGTTCTGGAAATAAAAGGGATGCATAGAGGAAGAGAGGGAAAAGAGCACTGGGAAAGATAATATATCTTCAGTAGACAGGGTCTGACACACTATCCATTTGCAATCCATCATAGTCCAAGGAAAACAGAGCTCACAGTTAAGTCCTGGACTGTTTAGCTTTAGGAACTTGCAGTGTTCGTATTTAGCAAAGTGTAATAATGTCAAGAATTATTAAGCTACGATCTAGAATCTCGTTTCATGAAGGTGAATTGCAGGGATTTTGAAGAGAAGACGATCTGGAGCCTTAGAAGCCTTGTTGCCAGCACTGGGCAGTGACTTGGCAGGGACAGAGTAAGTGGTCAAGAAATACTTCTTTTTTTGATATGATTGAATGAGGTTGTCACATAAAAGACCAAGACATTGTATCTCTACATCATTTCCCCCTCTCTAGGCCTAAGAATTTTTTTCTTAACTGCATAGACTTTTATTTTTAATAGTGTCTCTCTATTGGTTTGCTAAATTTGCCATGACAAACATCACAGAGTGGATGGCTTAAATAACAGAAATGTGTTTCCTCACAGCCCTTAGATGCTAGGAAGTCAAGATGAAGGTGCCAGCAGGGTTTGTTTCTCATGAGGCCTCTCTTCCTGGCTTGCATTTGGCTTCTTTCTCACTGTGTCCTCACAGTCTTTTCTCTGTGCATGCACATCTCTGTTTTTTGTTTTGTTTTTTCCTTTTCTTATAAGGACAACAGTTTTGTTGGATTGGAGCCTCACCCTTATGACCTCATTTAACCTAAGGTACCTCTTTAAAGGCCGATCTCCAAATATATTGACTTTGGTGTATGGAGGGCTTTGTAATGGGGTCCAGAACTCAGGGTGTCCAGGAAATATTAAAAATATAGGATGTCCTCACCCCCACAAGTCTAAGCTGGGGATGGGATACATAGAACAGGGCCATTGAGAGTTAGTTTGCATATCAACAGTTTTGCAAATCACAAGAACAGTCATTTAACATATCTATAATTTTTGATTGGTTTCATAAATATGTGAAGTAGCTGTGGCTAAACTTTGAGCCAAGGGGATGGAAGTGACTTCCACCCAGGATGTAACAGGGAGGCAACTCCCTCTGGTTACAGCATCTTCCTGAGAGCTTGGAGATGGTTAGCTCCACACCATGGTGCCATGCCTGCCCAGACTTACCATGGCAGCCCAGGAAAGCTGGAAAAATATGGGAATGCTGGCAGGTATAGCTGATTGTGGGAACAATGGGAAATGGGGATGCTGAGGAAGATTTGCACCTGGATATAAACCCAGATGTGGCAGCCATGAGGAAAAAAGAAAACATGTGTTTTTTGAGAGGTGTAGAACCACGTGATTTTGGGCTTCCCTTTGCCCACAGTTTACCAAGCTGGAAAGCAAGACATAGCAGTGATACAGAGCTCTCTCTTGGAAGTTTGAAAGAATGCAGGAAAGATGTTGCAGGAAGGAAAGGGGTGAAAGGACTCTTGCTAATGGACCATGAATGGTCCATGAATGGACAATGAAACATTAATGGTGCCTTGGGGGGTTGGATTAAGAACTAGAGATCCCAGTGACACAGCTACCAGTGCCGGGAACTGAGGGAGGCCTGCCAGTCGATCCCGGGTTACTAGGAAGAACCAGGAGCTCCTGAGCCACATACTTCCATTGTTTTTCCTGAGATACAGTATCCCTGACTGGGCAAAGCGGGGAAGAAAGGACTGTGTGTTTTTTGGGTGTTCTTAAGGGACTTTGGGATATTAACAAAGACATTAAGTCATTACTGTAAGTATGTATAACTTCTGATTAAATACTTCCTTTCCTTTTCACCAAATTCTGGCATTGAGATCTACAATTCCCTGGTAGCGGGTAAGGAGAACCTACTACAGAGTGACCCTAAGAAAGGGGAGGTCCATTCAGTAATAGTATCTTGTCCCAACCACGTGTCCGTTCTCTGACATATTTATTGTTCTAGCTTGAATTTGAACATATAATTTAAATCCTTCTCTGTAAGAATGGGAATACTGATAATTGCACAGAAGGTTTGTCGTGAAGGCTTAAAATGTATAAATCAAGTAAGTACAAAAATAACTTAACACAGTACTTTGTAGCTGAGACTTGTCAACACTTATCTCTGACGTTATGTTATAGAAAGTCGGGTCTCAACATTATTCTGAAGGCCCAGGGTGCCATTCTTTATGTCATGTATTTGTTGGCCAAAAAGTTTGTTTTTTTTTTCCCATAAGATGGCTTCAGTAGCACTTAGTTGTCTTTAACTTCAGTCAAATTTTTAAATTGTATTGTGACAGCTGTCATATCAGCATGAATTTAAGAAAAACTTGCCAAATTCATTGAATTTTTGTGTAGCCATTTTAATATTGAAGATGGAAGAAAATACACAGTATTTTCAGCTATTATGCTTTATTATTTCCAGAAAGGTAAAAATATAACTGAAACACACACACACACAAAATTTTGTGCAGTGTATGGAGAAGGTGCTATGACTGATCAAATGTGTCAAAGATGGTTTGTGAAGTTTTGTGCTGGAGATTTCTCCCAGGATGATGCTCCGCAGTTGGGTAGAACAGTTGAAGTTGATAGTAATCAAATCAAGACAGTAACTGAAAATGATCAATGTTACACCACACTAGAGATTGCCAACATGCTCAAAATATCTAAATCAATAGTTATTGCTGAAAATAAAGGAGAATGTATCTTTTATTTTATGGAAATACCCATATGGACTTTTTTGGCCAACCCAATATCTTGAAGTGCTAAAAATTAACATTTTAATTAATCTGAGCTAAGTTTTTACTAAAAATTATTTTAATCAATCCAAGTAATTTTTTCAGTATAGGTATTCAAGCTACAAAATAGCTCCCTGACCGGTGTGGCTCAATTGGTTGAGTATCATCCCTCAAAACAAAAGATTGCTGGTTTGATTCTCTGTCAAGGTGCATGCCTGGATTATGTGTTCAATCCCCAGTCGAGTGTTCAAGAGGCAACTGATCTCACATTGATGTTTCTCTCCCTCTCTTTTATCCCCCCTCCCCCTTGCTCTAAAAGTAAATAAATAAAATATTAAAGAAAAACAATACTGATAGCTAATTTCTGTTATTTTCAGTCTAAACCTAGATTTTTGTAAATAGGATTCATGTTCATCAACTATATTCATCCATTCTATTATTAAAACATTTATTTTATAGGACATTAATTAGATCAACTATATGTGTGGTACTTTACTAAGTATTACACTAGTACCAACAATAATTATATTGTTTGTTCATAATCAAACTTAAAAAAATTCTAACAATGCAAATATACACAAAGGAATAAGAAATAGATTTCTATTGTATTAGAATGGAGTGAAGAAGGATCACTTTTATGTACATGATTTGGAGATGGTTTTCATGAAGTAAGATTTAAAATAACTCTTCAAGTGTGGGCAATTTTTTAAGTAAGAAGTGATGGAAAAAGGCCAACAAAGAAAGGAAGAATTGTATGAAGCTCTTCCTTACTTTAAAAATGTAGCAGAAGTTTTATTCTGCCTCTTACGTGGCTCTTTCAGAAGGTACAGACATCGTTCCTCTCACCCAGCCTTCAGGAACTGGAGGTACAAGGAAAGTCTGAGGGGAAGTTTGCCTGTAGAAATAAGAATGCTACTTCAAGGGGTAAAATAATCAGTAGCTCCTATGAGAAATACACCAGCACTTGCCAAAACAACCTAAACCAACTGTTAAATCTCCATTTATATGTTGAGATGAGGTGACTTACTTTACAAATGTCCCATTTAAATATCTGCTGATAAGAGCCTTGACTTTCAGAGTCTCTACACTGTAATTAGAAAAGTTTCCCATTTGTTTTTATTTGTTTATTTGAAAACTGTATCACTATGATAAATTTTATTCATTAAGTCCCAAGTAGAGAACAGCTCTTTGGTATTACTGCAGCTCTCTCATAACGTAAGACAGTTCTACAAAAATTAAACTGTTACAGTTTTCTTTCTGCTTATCATGAGAAGGCTTCATGAGCAAAGAGACCAAAAGTTGCTTTACACCTTTCCCTAGATCAAATAATATTAACAAATACTATTTCAACAGAGCTCTCTTAATTCTGACACTGAAGGGCTATATTGTGTATCCAGTTGAAGCAAACTGACATAATTTCAAAATGCAATTTTGAAATGAAAATATCTTTATTCTTCAACCACTGATATTGTCAAAGCAGGTATATTATATAGTCTCTACAAGATAGTTTTGTTTTCTATTCTAGTGTAAAAGTAGCTTCAGGAAATTTTCAACCACTATCTGTAATTTTGAATTATTTCAGGCTATGGGAGGCAAATCTGAATAAACTGAAATTTTGAGAGGAATTTGGTTTAGTGTCCTCATACAATATATTAGATACACTGCAGCTAAGGGAAGGTTTATACATTTAGGTGAGAAAATGCATGCACAGCTATAATGTCAAACCGATATTCCTCATGGAAGCTGCTCAGTAAGCAAAAGAAAATTCTTACAAATGAATTTGACCTTGACTAGGGAAGCATATTTTTATCAATCAACTGTAAACAACATTACTTTGGAGTTTAGCCAAAAGGTTGCACACATATTCAGGTATATAAAACAGTTGTCAAATGTAGTCATTTTGATTCACCGTCTGTCACTGCATATCAAATTGGAAGCTGCAGTGCTTTTCTTGTTTCAATTTTCTATAACAACATGTAATACATGAGCCAGATCGGTCTTGCTGGGAACAAGGCAAGAGGAAGACAGACTGCAAAGGCTCAGTTAAAATAAAATACAGGGGTGGGCAAAAGCAGGTTTACAGTTGTGAGTACACAAAGCAGAGTTTATTCTTTCTCATCCTTCATTAATTATTGTATTGCATTGTATTGTATTGTATTTATTTGTATTACAACTATAAACCTATTTTTGTCGACCCCTGTATAAGTTAGAAAATTAAATCCTAAACAACTAGACTTTTAATTTTAATAGGAAATAATACTTCCTAAACCTATGATATTCTGATCTAGAGCACTGCTTCTTAAACTTTAATGAACAAACCAATTACCTGGGAATCTTGTAAAAGGACTTATTCTGATTCAGTAGGTCTGGGATGGGGCCTCAAATTCTGCTTTATTAATAAGTCAGTTATTTCAATGCTGCTAGACTATGCACTCATCACATTTGTACGCAATTCATCATGAGATTTCATAATCATCTACAAAGCAAAGGAAATATGGCAATCCCAAACAGCCATTTTAGGACATGCCAATTAATTCTAATTAAATTTGGTAATACTTCTGCAAATTTTTTGACTTCATTGTGATTAATCTTACAGTTGGATTTTCTCTTAGAATCGGTTTTCTTTGTCACTGTATAGAAAAGTCATTAAACAAAAGTATAAACTTTCAAATTCTTACAGATGACACAAAATATTTGAGATATGTTTAGGATTAAAGCTTTAAGTTCCTCATTCTCAACCTTGTGTGTTACAAGACAAAAATAAAGTATGATTTAAAGGCAGTGATACCACTTCTCTGGGTAGACACTCCTACCTCACATGGGCTCTTCTGTTCCCTGCAGCCGCTGAACACAATGATCAGTGATGCATCGGACCTGCAGCAACCTAGCACAGATCGGCCCCTGCAGTAGTGTGTTAGCAGGGTTTTATACACTTTATGAGGAAAGGGGTCAGCAAGCAACTGCCAGTCCAGTACTTTTACTCTTTTTTTTAAATATTATATTTATTTATTTTTAGAGAGACAGGAAGGGAAGGAGAAAGAGTGGGAGAGAAACATCAATGTGTGGTTGCCTCTCATGGGTCCCCTATTGGGGACCTGGCCCGCAACCCAGGCATGTGCCCTAACTGGGAATCGAACCGGCGACCCTTTGCTTCACAGGCCCGTGCTCAATACACTGAGCTACACCAGCCAGGGCTAGTACTTTTACTCTTAACGGATTAAGCAATGATGTACTTCCTCCTTCTCTTGACATTTTATTCATAGGGAATGCTGTTCCAAGTAAAATTCAAAAGCAAAAAACTTACACATCTCCAATGATACCTACCCGTTCATTGTTATTTTTTTAATTTTTATTTTAATTGTTACTCAAGCACAGTTTTCTGTCTTTTACTCCTGTCCCACTGTTATTAGTAAATGAGTTAGTGCAGTGACATAAGAGAATTTTGTTTTACACGGGTAAGGAATAACAATGGCCTTATGCAGTTTGTGTTTCAGGGGGCTCAGAAAATTGTGTTTAAGAATACTCGGTCTAAAGAGTCCATTTTCTGAGGGTTTATGAGACATAAGAAAATGTTTTGTCTTTTTTTGTCATAGAATCCCCTCTTTATTTTCTTAAAAGCTTTTTTGAAAACGTTGTGATTCATTAAACACATATTTATTAACTATAAAGTGTGTGGTGTAAAAATATGTGACAGGTTAGTGTTAGGGTTTGAGGATTAAAAGCACATCAGGTGGTTACCAGTGTCCCAGACTTCCCCCTTGGTTGACGTCTTTGTGGGACAGTCCTCACCTCGATACCCAGTCATTTCAGCAACCCCTAGCTATATCAATTAGCAGTGAATAAATAAAAAATAAATTTGTCTCCTCATAAAATTTAAAGGTAAAAAAATCAGGCAGAGCTGTATTCAAAGGGTGACACAATGTCATCAGACTCAGCTTTTCTCCATTTCATAGCTCTGACTTTGGCTGTACTGCTTAAATGGTTATATTCAATAATGGATTCTCAGCCACTAAAAGTTTAGATTGTCTCAAAAGAGGATATAATCTCCACTTCCAACAATACTGCAAACAGCTTATTGTTTCTCATTGCACATCTCTGAACCAGTAGCTTTGGCCACTGGGGATACAACTGGCCAGACCTGATTCATGTGTCCACCCTGGGATGGATGTGAAGTAAAACCCACCAGAAGACAGTGAACTGAGTTGTGACAGCCATTACTGCACCAATCATACCTCCCTGTGAGGGTCACGTACTGACTGACAGTCTAGATGCCAGCCACGCTTTGGACCTACCACTGCATCTGTGCTGTCACTGTGTTCCATGTGCAGTGGAACCCACAGAGTTACTGAACACAATGGGGGAGCAGGAAACAAATGCAGGCCATTCTTAGGAGACAGGTAAATTTTTCCATGGGTGGCATGGGGTCAAGGACCCCTCCACTGGCTTAGCTGAGCTTTCTTTGGCATGAGGCTGTGGTTTGAAATTCCTCTGTCCTTGTTCTCTCCCCTTCACTCTGTTACAAGTATCAGAACTGAGGGCAGTCTGAAACTTCTCCTCACTGTTTCCTGCACCCTCCCCCAATAAACCTCTTTTATGTTTAATATTGTTGTAGTGTCAGTTTCTTAAAGGACACCAAATAATATGAGTGTATAAAGAGGTGGTATTCTAAAGAAAAAAATTAATTTCTATTAGCAAGAGAATGATGAACAGAACCTCAGAGACAAAAATAAGACATGTGAGCCAGACTGTATCTATAAAATGACCTCTTGTGGTTTAAATAACAAGTTACTTTCCATAGTACATGTTCTTATAAATTTCCTTATATATCAAATCATTATTTTTGTATTGTGTCTCTGAGATTAAAAGTTTCTTTAGAGAAAGAATTATATGTTTCTGTTTTCCTGTAAATGTTTTTGCTATCATAGAAATGACAAGGTATACAGTATAGGCTCATGGAAAAGGCTTTCATATATTTGGAAGATATTGTGGATTAATAAATCATGAAATAACCCTTATTTTCTCAAAATATCTGTGATGAAACATCCTTCCCTGGTTGTAAGGTTATTTCAGCAAATATTTTCTTCATATCTTTTTTACTACTCACTCACACCTGGGATTTCTGTGTTGAATTTGAATGATCATAAAATGTGTCAAAAGAAGAATTTCTGGAATATAAAAGTAAAAAAATTCCAAATCCTTTTATAGTTTTAAAGGATATAGATGAATGACCGGTACTCACCCCCACCCCCACCGTTGGTCTTTTAGGTCTTAGAGAATATGAAAGTGAATGTTTAACTCTTACTTTTTTAAAAAATTTCATTTTAACTGTTGTTCAAATACAGTTTTCTGTCTTTTACTCCCATCCCAGCCCAGGCACTCAGCCCTCTCCCTTTCTCCCATTTCCACCCTGCCCTAGTTTTTGTCCATGTGTCCTTTATACTTGTTCCTGTAAACCCTTCCCCTTTTCCCCTGAAATTTCCTTCCTGAAATCTTACATTTTAAAATTTGTAGTTTACAAAGCAATTTCACCCCAATATCTATACATATGGTAGGAAAGGCAGCTATTTTAGGGTATTTTATAAGAAAAAAATTAGAAACAGAAGTCAAGTGATTTGCTCAGACACACAACTAGTCCTAGCTGTATGTTCTTCTGATTTCTAATCTTGTAAATTAATACCTCACCTACTCTCAACATGGTAACAGTGATCTCCTTGTCTTTAAGGGCATTGATTATTAATGCTTGAAATTTGATAAAATTAATATTAATGTCAGAAAATATTACCTGGCTGGTATAGCTCAGTGGATTGAGCGCAGGCCTGCGAACCAAACAACCATGGTTCAATTCCCAGTCAGGGCACATGCCTGGGTTGCAGGCCAGTTCCCAGCAGGGGACTCACGAGAGGCAACCATACATTGATATTTCTCTCCCTCTCTCATTCCCTTCCCCTCTAAAGATAAATAAATAAAATCTTAAAAAAAGAAAATATTAAACCTATGCATTTTAAGCTTATAACCTAGAAGCTTTCTACTTTTGAGACTTAGTCCTGAATTTTATGAGTCAGACATATTTCTCTTTAAGCAAGACAATATAGGCTTATGAATGGAAAAGGGGAAAGATTTTTCTAAAACAATGTTTTTTTCTAACACAGCGTAGTACAGAAATTACTAAGCCAGAGTTGTGTTCCTATATAAAATAAATGTTTAATAAAGAAAAACAAAAGAAAAATATTATCTACCTAATACAGGAATATTTGGGGGAGAAAAAATGAGAGAGATATCGGTGCCTGAGCTCCAGGTTGCATCAGTCTCTGGCCAGGTATACAAATTTTAAGGGGAAACCCTGAGGACGAAGACAACAGTCCCTCATTCTCCATGTGAAATCTGGGAACAAGCAGCTAGAAAAAGTGATTTATTTTTCTGTTTTTTTAACTTTTTTTATTGTTGTTCAAGTACAGTTGTCTCCATTACCCCCACTTCTCCCACCCCAGTCATCCCCACTTCCCACCCCTAATCCCACTCCCTCTTGGCTTTGTCCATGTGTCTGCTATACCTGTTCCTGAAAACATTCCCCCTTTTCTCTCCTTTGTCCCCTCCCACCTCCACTCTGGTTACTGTCAGTTTGTTCTTTATTTCAATGTTTTTGGTTATATTTTGCTTGATTGTTTGTTTTGTTGATTAGGTTCCACTTACAGGTGAGATCATATGGAATTTGTCTTTCACTGCATGGTTCTTGAACCAACATGGATCATCCCTTACACAACTAAGAATATTCCTTTATGGTATAAGACTGTTGAAAGATGGTGTATTTCCCAGCACCCAAATATCATCATCTTTTGGAGAATTGGAGGAGGGGTAGAATCTAAGTATTTTCACCAATGATGTGAATGAATTTGCAGTCTCTCCACCATACCACAGTTATACATCTATTCCTTCTAATGTCATTATTTCTACCTTTACAAACATAGGTTTGAAGGCATCTCGAGTTTAATACCAGAAATTCAAAAGCTATGGCACCTCGCTTTCCAAATTACTGATTTGCAAAATAGTGTATCTGGTAAAATGTGAATATTGGGGTCTCAGTATTCTACATCAAAATTTCAGCTCTGACCCTGGCTGGTGTGGCTCAGTGGATTGAGCATGGGTCTGTGAACCAAACAACCTCGGTTCAATTCCCAGTCAGGGCACATGCCTGGGTTGCAGGCCAGTTCCCAGCAGGGGATGCACAAGAGGCTACCATAGATTGATGTTTCTCTTCCTCTCTCCTTCCTTTCTCCTCTAAAGAAAAATAAATAAAATCTTTAAAAAATATTTTTTAAAAATTTCATCTCTGTTAAGTTATCTTGGCTTGAGAATCTTTTTTACATCTGTTCACTACTTTTAACAGAAATAACAACAACAACAACAACAATATCTTCCACAGCAGCTTTTAAAGACGAAATAATACATGTAAAATACTTAGTGTAGTGTGTGATATTCTGCTGTTACTACTGCTATTGCTTCTACTACTACTATTGCTGTCATTACCATCACTACCACCACTGCCACACTTGGCTTAGCCATTTCTTCCTGAGATAGGCAAAGTAGCTGTCATGAATAGCTAGTATGAATCCTTGATAAGGATGAAAATTCTGAGGTAGTCTCTTGCCTATGATTTTTTTCACCTTAAAATTCAACACCCTATATATATATGAAGCTCCAAAATGCCTTCAATCTCATCCCTAAAAATAGAAACTCCATTCCACATCTCCTAGCATATTTCTTATGTTCCCAAAGCCAAGTATAAAATAAATCTTTGTTTTAATGACCCAATGAAATACTTTCAGGCACAACAAATATGTACTTTCAAGAAAAATACAAAACTTGCAAACATTATCCTTAAATTTAAACCCAAACTCTTGTAGTATAAGAGGAATCATTTTTTTCATTCTCTTTCATTTTTATGTTCCCTAAACTCCTGTACTCTAACCTAAGGCATAACAGCTCTTCTTAAAGTGCTTCACTCTCTCTGGATACAAGAAATCCTGAAAGCCTTGTCAAAATGCATTGTATCACCAAATTCACAGGTCATTGATGTGGACTCAAGAGGCTTCTGTCTGTTTCAATATACATCTAGACTTGGAGATGTTAACCCCAACTTGGATGAACCTCTAGACTTCTTGGAGTTTTACTCATCATTAATTCGCTAGTCCAGTGGAGCATTACATAAGTTTTCTCCAACTTTTCACCAAACCCAGAGCCCAGTGAAAAGAAAAAAAATAAATGCCAAAACAAAAGCTACTTTATCTCCCCAAAACAAAAATATCAACTGAGTAATCCTAATTATAAAATAAATACTGAATATATACTGAATTGCAGAGAAAAGAAAAGCAGAAAGAATACTTCCCAATGTATTCTCAATGTGCCCATACAAACACATCCTCTCTTCATTGTGGTTTTGTTGTGCTTATGGGAAATAGTTTTTGCTTCTCTTATGTTATTTCTGAATCCTGAGTCCCCTGAATACTAGCCATCTGTCTCCTTTCTATTTCCCTCGATATCTCAATTTTTAAAATAAATTTTATCAAGGTATCTAGAAATAAAAATGTATTTACTTCAGATTAAAGGATATGGGAAGGAAATGGGTTTCATTTGGGTATTATTTGTACTTCTAATTTAATCTTCACAAAGGGTCTATGCATTTGATATTGTTCTATCTTTTAGATAAATGCTACTAAATTACTGATTCAAGACAAAAGCATGAAGACTGGTTTTGAGTACACTTTCCTATGTTTAAAAGTCAAAATAACAAAGATTATGCCAATAAAAGCACAGGTACTGGTTTCATTATATTGAAAGAAATTACTTATTGATAATCTACAGCCATGGCAAATACAAAATAACACAGTAACTTTTCTTTCATTTAAATATTTCTTACATACAGTTCCAAAACAAAATATTTTTTTAGGATGGTGTCTCTTTTCTCCTCCCCAGTAAGCAATCTATTGTAAAGACAGAAAATTTTGTTTAACACAGAGGATAGAAAACTGAACTATAAAGAACCTTTCTTACAAATAAGATACTTGTAACTTCACAGCTCCACAGAAAATCTTATTTTTTTGGAAGAAACATCAAGCATGCCTTTGAATTCATGGATAGAATATTAAAGGTCTCTCTCTCTCTCTGCAAATGAGGACGCAGAGGCAATGCCATTGTTGCAGCTTCAGGGCAAATACCACAATTGATGGGATAGCTTCCCAAATTCTATACAGCAAGAAGAACTAATAGATGTGGGCTTTATACAGATGCCATTTGGAAAACAGGCCAACATTCACATGCATTTATTTTTCTTGTATTCTAAATTAGTAAGCGGCTGTAGAAAAGAAAGATGATTTCTATTCATTAAATGCCTTTTCAAGGGTTAATCTGAATTTTAATAATTTTTCTGGAAATATTCTGCAATGCATCATATTTTTATTATTATGCAAAGAGTACCATTATGAAAAGTTTATCTCTTGAGAAATAAAGTCACTACAAACAGTCACAGCCTTTACTAGATAACATAGTCCTGCTTGTTGTTTAGATGTTTTTCTCTTACCTATATTTTCAAGTTGATTGTCTTCAATAAGTCTTTGTCTTCCTTAGGGTATTTTCCTCAAGTTGGATTAGAGAGAAAATGAACTAAATTTGCTTAGACTCTTGTGATTAAAGGAAAAATAGGCATACTTGTCTAGTGATAGGGGATAAAATAGTATGAGCTAGGGTGTTAGGAGAAGGCTTAACGCAGGAATTGGGATTGAGTTGACCTCTATCGGTTAAAAAAAATGTATATAGGTTAAGAGGTCAGAGAGCTACACAGGAGAGAAAGTGAAAGACAGAAGTTGGAAAGCAGCAAGATTGACAGTATGTGTGATAGTAGTATGGTAAACTTAAGCTACCAGTCTATAACCCTTTATCCACAATTTTAAAATATGAAATACTCAAAACATTTTTATCATAGTACAAATAATCCTATTAGGAGGTTTTGAAAATGCATAAAAACACAATTAGCATTAACCTAATAACTACAACATACTACATACTAAATTTGGTGCTTTACACAAGTGATCTCCTTTATTTTATAGGCTGAATATTCATTCATCAAGACTAACATCTATCGAAGTTGTCACATGAGGCAAGACATTAAGAATGCAAACTAAATAGCATAATGCTTATTTGTCAAGAATATACATAATGCTTATTGTCAAGAATATACAGTATGATAGAGATAAATGAAGTTTTAAAAAAATATAATAAAGCTTATGTACTTTGATAAGGTATTTTCAAAATTAATCAAGATCAACAAGAGAAAATATTTACAAAGATAAACCACTGCTTGAACTCAGTTTTTTCAGTCGATAAGTAGGAGTCAACTAGAGGAAGGAAATTATATTATAAGCTAAAATGTCATTTTGAACAGAGTCATGGAAAAGCTTGGGGGCATGGAAAAGCAGCACATGCTTAGGAAAGTGGAACTAGTTGGGACAACTGGAATGAAGGGCTTGTCTTGAGGCAAAGCACAAAATACGGTGCACATTTTTGCAGAGAAGTGGAAATGCAGTAGCCAGATCTAGCACACCTGAGTTCTCAACCAGTGAAGAGTTTGTCACAGGAAACATCAGGCAATGTTAAAACACATTTTTTTTTAATGTTGTCACAATGGGCAGGGGGTAAAACTGGGGTCTAATGGATGAAGGCCAGAGATGCTGCTAGACTTTCTACAACTTACAAGACAGGTCTGTCCCCCAACCAGGCCCAGCAAAGAATTATCTGGTCCAAAATGTCAATAATGTCAAAGCTGAGAAAACTCAATGTGTGGAGCTGGAGCAGAGAAGTGAGGGGGAGTATCAGG